>JAXGGA010011045.1:0-44097 GCA_038373865.1 Uloborus plumipes
GTCACGAAACTTTCTTCTATATCTATCTTATGAATTCCAGTTACAAAATAAATACTTACTCGCCCGAATAATTGGAACAGCTCCAATTTCCCAATTATCGTAATAACCCTGCAATGCAGAATCAATGAGCGAAATTGGAAATCATTGCAAAAGCCTTGTTTAGATAAATTGCAAACATTTTATTTGTTAGTAAAAAGAAATTGGCAACAGTTAAAAATTTCACATCATTGAAAGTTTTCAGCTGTTTTGATAATTAAATAGCGTGAAGGCGATTTTTTAATGAATTAATTTTTCGCATTGTTGACTAAGCGCAAAAATCACCCCACCCTCCCCCTGGAGCGATTGGCGCTAAAATTTAATCGATGCTTGCTTCCATATTGGGTTAGTGTTATTCCAAACTTCATTCAAATCGCAGCAATATTTCCCGAGATACAGTAGGTGCAATGACAAAATAAGCACTTTTGATTGCTCCACCCCCTTTGAGATATTGACACACAAATTGAATCAGCACCTGTACTCAATAGGGTCTACCTATGGACCAATTTTTGTTTGATTCCGCCGGTTACTTCTTGAGATATAGCAGTCACCCCCGCGCAGAACACGTGCGATTGCTCCACCCCCCTTTGAGATATTGACAAACAAATTGAATCAGCACCTGTACTCAGTAGGGTCTATCTATGGACCAATTTTCGTTTGATTCCGCCGGTTACTTCCTGAGATATAGCAATCACCCCGCGCAGAACACGTGCGATTGCTCCACCCCCTTGGAGGAATTCGCTAAAAAAGTCAGGTGCACCAGTTCACATGGTGGTACATATGTGCAAAAATTTTTGTTCGATTTCATTCAGTAGTTTTTGCTCTAGCGCGGCCACAAAAACTGGTCACACACATACAGACTCACACACACACACACACAGACACACAGACAGACAGACATTTTACAAAAATGGTCGAAATGGACTCAACGCACCTCAAAACGTGCAAATCCGTCAAAATTCGACATTCGAAAATTTTCACGAAACTAATACTTTCTTCTATATATTAGATATAGAAGAAAGTAAAAAATGCTGGAATATAATTTTTGCATGACGCAGAATATTTTTTTAATCAAGGAGCTGAGTTTCGCGCAACTTGATGCAACCCCCCGCCCCCCCCTTTGGGTTAGAAACTTTAAAATTCAAGGTTTACAGTTAAATTTAACAAAGTTTTCAAGGTTTTTAAGCATTTGTAAATGAAATTTCTTCAAAGTCTCTTTTGTCTAAGATTGGCGAGCGTCCAACAAAGCAGAGGGTCTGTGAACGTATCTGTTTTTGTGTGGTCTTGCTGATTGAAGACATGTTAGGCTATTAAAATCCCTCGAGGGTTACAAATGGTTATAAATGGGGACCAACAAAGTACCCTCTTAATTGAATCAGGGCGGTGAGAAGCAGTCTCAGCCTAGTCAGAAACTAGGGACCCGGCGATTAGGGGGTAAAAATCTGAGTGGTGTAAGTTTTACGGGGGAGGGGGGCCGCCGATCAAATTGACAAGTAGCTTGCCTTGAGCCTGAATTGATTTGGAAAAGAGAGCTGGAAGTTCGAATGAGAGTCTTGTTTTCAAATATGTTTTGCAGCTAATGAGAATTTGAATTGTCTTTTCTTTTTTTTTTTTTATTTTGTACTTTTTTAAATTTTCATTCGTTTAATAGTTAAAAGGAAAAAAAAACTTTTTTGTTTGCTATTTTAAATTTAAAAAAAAAAAGGAAACCTTTTTATGTTTTACTACATTATAAAACATTTCGGGTTTCGGGGTGGGCGGGCCCGTCGCCCCCCCCCCTCTGGATACGGCCTTGATAGCGTAGTCTCACAAACTCAATTCTAGCACTTGCAAATTCGTAAAACCCGAAATTTCTTTGTTCAGACGAAACACCTGCTGTCCGCGAATTCTCCACACCATAGCATTCACAAATTCAACTTTTTGCTCCAACTAAAGTCTACGTATAAAGAGCTACTCAATTGAATTGAAGTGTTTTACTCAATATGTTCTAAATCAGATATAAACATAAACCACATATTTACTAACAATAAACCTAAATGTTTACATTTATGCAAAAGACACACTTTTTTTGCACTTAAAGAGTAGCTTTGCATTCATTTAAATAACAAAGTACACCAACTATGCAAAAATACTTGAACATTTTTTGTACGTACGAAGAAATAATTGTGTTAGTTTCTTTTAAACGAACTTGAATATGCCGGGTCTCCAACAAAACTGGATGAGCTCGGCATCTCTAGCTACCACTGATGAAATACATTGAAAAGGACACGATTCAGAATCTTAATCATAATGCTCAAAATTACTAACTTTTCTCTTTTTGACAAAAACAAAACATTAAATTTTTAGGGTTCTAAATGAGTAATTTTTTTAAAGGTCTCTTGGCAAACATAAGTAATAATTATTTACAAAAAAGACAGGTTTCGCTTGTTTTCCTATCCGCGATTTTACATGACACCCTTTTTTGCGAAGAGTCAATTATCAAATGGTTTTAACGAATTTGTGAAGCGATAGCTTTTTTTTTTTCTGTAGATTATTACTTTTGAATGAACTTCCTGTTTCAGGTGTTAGAACTGTCAATTTTACTAGGGCTGTTCAATAAAAAATGATCGCAAAAGAATAAGGGATAATTATGTAAACTAATCCTTCAAATGTTGGTGGGATTTATCAAACTGGCCCCTGCTGCATGACTTTTGTCACTTTTGTGACATCTGTCACTTTTTTTTTCTGTTCTCAAAGACATGCTGGAAGCCCTTTTTTGACACCTCCACCATTGCCTCTGAAGGCTAGAACGTCATTCTAGGGGTGTTTTTTTTTTTTAACTTTGGGAGACATAACGAAGTTATTAAGAGCAAAATCAGAGTTACATGGAGGACGGGGTGAAGTGAATAACCCTCATCCCCCACACCCTTTTTATCGGTAATGAGTAAGGGCCATGCTCTACATCAGCGTAAAACGCGACCGAAACTGAAGGCAGAAACCGAAAATCCGGGTACTTTCCATAGGAATACTATTGAATCCATTTGACGCTTCTGCTTTATTTTTCTACTTTACGTCAATGTGGAGCAGGGCCCTAATTTCGGAATTCTTTGTACACAAACGCGTGTCATCTGCTGCAGATTCTCTTTGAAAAAAGTTCTCGGAACTTAACGAAATGGTCATTTTTTGCAACAGTTCTTTCATCGCAAATCGATGATCTTACCCCTCTATAACAGTAGAGCTACTAACAGCCTTATGTAACAGCAGCGATGTTGATGTTTCCTTTAGTTAGGAAAGTTACAGATCACTCCTCTTTTAAAACTGATTCTTTCTAATCTTTAAATATTTCGAAACTGTGTTAGCTGTGTTATAGAGTATACCCAGCAACTTCTTGTAGCGTCATATATGCTTCAGCTACTATACAATTAAGAGAAAAACAAAATTTAAAGCAAACCTATTGTTTGCTCTCCGCGTACCGCTTCCGTTTTACTGTAGTCGAAAACGAAACTATTAGCACTTGGATAGCTTCCAAGGTTGTATTACTGACGTCATGAACATTGAATTTTAGCCATTTATTCATCACCTATCCCACTAGACAATTGACATGTATTATTCGTTTTCTGTATCTTGATACAGTGAACTCTCACGTATGCGCCGGCCCAAGAAACCAACAGAAAAAGGCGCATAAGTGAGAGAAACGTATAAGTGAACAAGCCTATTTAAAGGAATAAAACGCAACATAAGTTCTAATGAGCGAATGAATTAGAATGTTTCTATAGATAAGGGGCATATTACTACTGCTTGGCAATTACTGTAACGTAACTATAATGATAAAGAGAAAACAAAAATTGTAGCATACCTTACAAACTGTTCCCTTTAAAACGATCCACAATAGGTAATTGTCCCTCTCCGAGCTCTAGTTCATGTGGAAAAAGTGCATTTCGTGAGCAAAAAAGGCAAGATTAAAGAGGGAAGTAAAAGAAAAATTCATATTTTTTAAAGAAAATAAATAAATTATTTTACACTAGCTGCTGGCCCGGCGTTGCACGGGCTTTAAAGTGTAGTGATGAAAATTTAAATAAACTACTGGCCGTCAAGGCGGTATATAATGATATATAACCGCCAAGGCAGCTCACCTTTAAAGTAGCGAGGAAAGTTTCAGAAAACTACTCGCCGCCAAGGAGACTCGCCTTTAAAGTAGTAAGGAAAGTTAAAGCGAATTACTCGCCGACAAGGCGACTCGCATTTAAAGGAGGGAGGAAAGTTTTAGCGAAACTGGTTTCAAAAAACTACCCCCCGCTAAAGCGGCTCGCTAAAAAACTTTCCCGCATCAAAAAGTCAATCGCATTATTTGTACATGCTTCCTCAGGAATAAAAACAATGTCAAGTAGCACATATTTAACACTCTCCCTAATAAACAAATACAATTTCCTACCAAAAACAAATATTTCCAAACCGCTCTCTTCCTGTAACATTAATTGCAAAATTCCAAACAAAAAAGTTGTTTTAATATTTAGATCGCAGCCAAAAAAAATCCCTGCTAAAAACATGAATTACAATTTAATTTGAAACACATTTTCAAAATGGTACCAGAAAAAAAAATAAGTCTACTATAGCCTAAAGTCTTTCTGGATAAATGGACTATTCAACACAAAAAGAATTTTTCAAATCGAACCAGTAGTTCCTGAGATTAGCTCGTTCAAACAAACTAACAAACAAACAAACTCTACAGCTTTATATTATTAGTAAAGATTTTACGGAAAATTCGGCGCGTAAGTGAAGTATTTATCATCAGAGTGACGCATAAGCAAATAATACTATCATTATTTTACTATGGAATGTTCTGGGACCATTTAAAATCGTCGTATAAGTGAGAAAGGCGCATAAATGAGGCGGTGTATAAGTGAGAGTTCACTGTATTTGATTTACTCCGAACATTTTTTTGATCAGTCTTGATTAAACAGTAGGGTGAGTCGAAAAAATCGATTTTTTTATTTCGAAATAGCATTACCTCTCAAAAGTTGTGGTTTAGTATCCACAACTTGGGAAAAATAAGAAAAAAATTCTAAGTTGACGTCTTCGGTTCGCGCATGAGGCTCAAAGTTGGAAAAAATATGTTAAAAATGGAAATTTTCAAAAAGAAAACAGAAAAAAAAACTGTAACTTTTTATAATGCAAATACCATAAGCTGTAAATATTTTGTGCATTTTTAATCTAAAAAACTATTTTATAGCTTTCACATACGATCTTTAGTTTGCACATCAGCCTTAAATTGGGCTAAAATCGCCTACAATGTCAAATTTCGAAAATATCGATTTTTTTATTTCGAATTCGCACTACCTCTCAAAAGTTGTGGTTTAGTATCCACAACTTGGGAAAAATAAGAAAAAAATTCTAAGTTGACGTCTTCGGTTCGCGCATGAGGCTCAAAGTTGGAAAATATATGCTAAAAATGGAAATTTTCAAAAAATAATTTGAAAAAAAGTAATTTTTTTTCTATCGAAACTGCTTTAAATTGTTAGTAGATAACATAAGTTAAACCCAAAAAATTATATATAACTTTTAGAACATACATTCTGTTTGTGCATAAGGCTCAAGATATGAAAAAAAAATGTCAAGAACTGAACCAGAACGCACTAGGTCGGCGCTGTGCCGGTATATTTTTGTTCTACAGCCGACTTTTCTAGACATTACACATATTCTAGGAGACAGTTCAAAGTCCCTGCAGTCTGCACTCCCTTTGGTTGTCACTTAGTCAGCTAGACCCGCCAAACAAACAGCATCTTTAATTAGCAACTGAAAGTGAATCAAAAAGTGCAGCGTGTTTAGCTTTGGGTGAGTTTTTTTTGTAACTTTATAGCATATTTTTATGCTCAAGTTTTGTTATACTGTTCTCCGTTCTCCGAATAATAAATAATGGAACCCCGGAAAATTTCTAAACGTTTAATTATTTGTCCGTTTGTTGGTGTACCGAAAGGGTTAAGTCAAAATGTTTTAACCACATGTGCAGATGTGTTGTTAGCTTGCTTTGAAGAAAAATCGCAATCTGTAAAAGGCGAACCTTTTTCAAGAATTTCAGATTGCATAGCTCATAGAAGAAATTTACTGCAAAGCTTCTATACCAACGGTCAGTCATGTACGTATTGTAAAATTGATAAAGGATAACCATAATACTACACTTTGAGAAAGTCATTTAGTCGTGATAAAGATAAATTGAACTTCAAGAAAAAACTCAATCATTTTGTTGATTAAGCGAAGTCTAAATTTTTTGACGTTGCTTCTTTCAAGTGTGCAATGAATTTTTCGTGTTCCTGTGCTAAAAAGCCAATCTCTTGTAGATGTACACTATATATATGTACATTGGTATAGAACGCACATTGGTATTACCACTGTACATTGGTATAGAAGCTTTGCAGTAAATTTCTTCTATTTAAGCAGATATGCAATCTGAAATCCTTGAAAAAGGTTCGCCTTTTACAGATTGCGATTTTTCTTCAAAACAAGTTAACAACACATCTTTACATGTGGGTAAAACACTTTGACTTAACCCTTTCGGCGCACCAAAAAACGGACAAACAATTACACGTTTAGAAGTTTTCCGGGGTTCCATTATTTATTAGTCGGAGAACGGAGAACAGTATAACAAAACTTGAGCATAAAAATATGCTATAAAGTTACAAAAAGAACTCACCCAAAGCTAAACACGCTGTACTTTTTGATCCACTTTCAGTTGCTAATTAAAGATACTGTTTGTTTGGCGGGTCTAGCTGACTAAGTGACAACCAAAGGGAGTGCAGACTGCAGGGACTTCGAACTGTCTCCTAGAATATGTGTAATGTCTGGACAAGTCGGCTGTAGAATAAAAATATACCGGCACAGTGCCGACGTAGTGCGTTCTGGTTCAGTTTTTGACTTTTTTTTTTTTTTTCCTACTTTGAGCCTTATGCACAAACAGAATGTACCTTCTAAAAGTTATATGTATATTTTTCGGTTCAAATTATGTTATCTACTAACAGTTTAAATCAGATTCGATAGAAAACAATTACTTTTTTTTCCAAATTATTTTTTGAAAATTTCCATTTTTAGCATATATTTTCCAACTTTGAGCCTCATGCACGAACCGAAGGAGTCAACTTAGATTTTTTTTATTATTTTTCCCAAATTTTGGATACCAAACCACAATTTTTGAGAGGTAATGCGATTTCGAAATAAAAAAAATCGATATTTTCGAAATTTGACATTGTAGGCGATTTTAGCCCAATTTAAGGCTGATGTGCAAACTAATGATCGTATATAAAAGCTATAAAATATTTTTTTAGATTAAAAATGCACAAAATATTTACAGCTTATGGGAGTTGCATTATAAAAAGTTACAATTTTTTTTTTCTTTTTTCCTTTTGAAAATTTCCATTTTTAACATATTTTTTCCAACTTTGAGCCTCATGCGCGAACCGAAGACGTCAACTTAGAATTTTTTTCTTATTTTTCCCAAGTTGTGGATACTAAACCACAACTTTTGAGAGGTAATGCGATTTCGAAATAAAAAAATCGATTTTTTCGACTCACCCTATTAAACAGCAGTAGCAGGAAAAAACCCTAAAGTTTCTCTGCTTTTTCAGGGGCTCTCTTCAAGTTTAAGATCCACTTCACTTCTTCACTTCACTTCACACTCTCCAGGGTCCCCCGTACCTACCACAGCTTCGTGGTTTAACCGGGATAGGGCCCTGAAGAGCGCTCTGTTCTTAATTTTGAACCAGAACCTAGGGTCGAGCAAACCCTAGGGCCCAGCACCCCCAGAGGTATCGTTTCACTTGGAGGACTTTGTGACCACGACATTTTTAACGCCTCCCAGCCACCATTAATCAAGGCGGTGGATCTTTGATCGGCTGGGTTCGAACCCGGGTCCCTCCGGACACGAGTCCGATGCCTTACCGATCGGGCCACCACGGCCCACAAGTTTAAGATCCAAGAAGCGGGACAATGTTTCTGTACCTTGTACCGAAATTTTTTAGGTACACTTGGGTTCGGCGAGGAGGGGGTACATTCAGGGCCGCCGAGAGAGGGGGGCAGCGGGGGCAAAATCCCCGGGGCCCGGCCCAAGAGGGGGCCCGGGCTGCTAGTTAAAAAAAAAGGCATTTTTTTGGTTAACTGAACTTCATTTTTGTGTAGGCAATGCAAACACATCTCGTATATACATGTTTCCACAGCAACGCAACGAGTGCTTGTAGCCCAATGCCTTAGGGGGCTATCTTCTGTAGTATTAGGTTGGTGCGTATGAAATGTCGGATTCTCTTTATATGCGGACGTTTGTCTCCCTGTTTTCGTTATACTTTTGTGTTTGGCATAACCTCATTCATAGTCGTATTGTCCATTGCCAGAGACTCATTTCAGCAAAATAGGTTTTCTCGAAGGTCTTCCCTTTTGTTATTTCTTTTGAGTTTGTTGCCGATATGAATTCTGCCGACACACAAAACAATTGCGAAACTGGAGGAACTGGAATATGAAGTTTTGCAGCATCCACCATATTCACCGGATCTCTCGCCGACCGATTTTCATTTTTTCAAGCATTTAGAGCTGTTTTTAAGGGGAAAACACTATGAAAATGAAGACAGTCTAAAAAACCCGATATCAGAGTTTATTAATTCTAAAGACCAAAATTTTTTTAAGACAGGCATCTACGCTTTAAAATCTCGTTGGGAGAAGTGTATTGAAGCGAATGGAGCATACTTTGATTGAATAAACAGCTTTTGAAGAAATTTATGCAATTTTATACAATCACTTAAGAATCCGACATTTCATACGCACCAACCTAATACTTACCAGGCATTTCTTACGTGTACAATGGAAAGTTTTAATGAACTTTCAATGTGAGGAATAACGCTTTTAATAGTCAGGAAACGTATTTTTTTTCAAAGGATTTTAAAACACATACTTGTGTAATTTATGTAAATATGTGTTATTAATTTTGTGAAGTAGTGATAGAATTATTAATAGTTATTAGTAAATTGAAGTAGGAATATTATTTGTAAATTTGCGTTATGTATTTCAGATTTATTTCATACGCATTTATATCATAGTATACTTAAGTACAGCACACGAGCAGATTATAAAAATATGAAACACACAAAAATATAAAATTGGAAGAAAAATTAGCAAATACGAAATACTATTATTTTTCTTCACTGCACCGAACGTAAGTTGTCTTAGTATTGAAGATTTTTTTTGGAAGGGGGGGGGGCGCATGTCAGTACTTTGTTCCGGGGCCCCGGTAAACCTCTCGGCGGCCCTGGGTACATTCCCCAATTTCCTTGCGTGAATTTGCTTCTACGATTGTCTTCCTGCTGCCTTTCTTAAAGTTCACGCTCTAAAAAAAGGAAAAGTTTTCCTGTACTCCGCTATGAAAAGATTTAGCTAGATTTTTTTTACAATATTTCTGAGTAAAAACTTTCTTTTTTACAGAAATATGATGCTTTAAGCAGAAAGAATGCATGGTTTAATGTTCTTCGGAATAGCGTATCTTCAGCTGCTATAGTACCCTCACGCACACGGACGGTTATCACCCGCCATTACGAAAATTGAGCTGCAGCTATAAAACAACACAACCACTGAATGGAGACCGGAAGTTACGACCTACGCAAACTTCCGGAAGAAGAAAAACCCAAAACATCTTGATTTGACTGTTCAAAAGACTGTTTTTAAATCATGGCTCTTCCACGCCCAAAGTCTCCTCGGCCTGTAACTCCTCAAAAGAAGAAAGAGGAGTCGTTTCTGGAATATTTAGGCACTCTAGGACGACGAAAGAAGATTAAAGAAGGTAATTATGTTTTCCAAATCCATCTCTGCTGTATTTTAGATCATGTTTTGTTTTGATGCATTTCATGAACGTCATTGCCTTATTTGGAAGTGTCTCAAGATCTGTTAACAACTGCTTGCATTTTCATAAATAAGGCTTCATTTATTTTTGAAACAACGATTATCATCGTGTGAATTAACTTTAAATAGAAAATGATTTTCATGATTGCGTAAAATAATATACTTTGGAAGGTGAAATATATAATTTTTTTTTCTTCATAGTTACCGAGCTTACAGCAGAAGGCAAAAATGCTATTGATTCACCTGGTAGCCCTGCACAACTTGATGCCTTACCTGGAGATTACATATTAGGTAAATAATAAAATCTTTACAACTTTTTTCCTGTAAGAATTTGTTGCACTATCTAAAAAATACATTTCTTCTCTCAGTGTTTGACTACAAATTTAAGTTTCATAATTTGTTCTGCCTTTTTAACAAATTAAGATCCGTAAGAGTAAATTGCTTTTTTTTTTTTTTTTTTTTTTGTCAAAGATGTGCGCTTTGTGCCAGTTTGTAATCTTTTGGCTTTTATGTGAGGAGAAATTATACTGGTGTAGTTAGGGGAGTAAAATGTGTCTTTTTGAAAGTAAATGTGGGTCACTTGGGTGGTTTCGTAGCGACAACTAAGGTGCAGAAAATAATCTCTTACCAGGATAAATATTTATTTAGGTAAAATATTATTTTTCATTCATTTGTAAATTTTATTGTTAGAATACAGTGCGTCGCAAAAGTTTAAGCACTATGCAAATTTTTGAATAAAAAGAAATCTTTTCAGCAGAATGCTTTCATATTTATACTGTAAGTGGCTACTATGATCCTAATTAAGTGTTTGAAGTTTTGAAAAATATAACCCCAACGAAAACCAGATTATACAAAAGACATTTTTTTGGCTGTTGCAAAAGTTTATGCACAGATCAGATTTTATGCAAATATCTTTTGAAACGTGATGTGTGAAGAACCAGTGTGGTTCTTTTGAATGAGTTATATAGTGTAGCAATGGCTTAAAGTGTTATCAAGATGCAGAAGTCACTACAGTTCTCGTCTAAAGAAGTTGTGAAACTCTGAAAAGCTGAATGCAGAAGGTTATGCAAATTTCAGTGATTTTAAATCAATCTAAACGTGGTATTTATAATGTTCTGCAACGTGGAAATCAATTTAAACTTGCGTTTCGCTCAGGAAGACCGAGAAAAACTACCTCTCGTGAGGATAGAAGAATTAAAAAACTGGCCTTAACTGAAAATTTCACTTAATCAAATAAAAACTAGACTTGTAAAAAAATTATCACGTGATACCATAAGCAGACGAATAAAAGAATCAGGATTTATCAAAAAACAAAAGTTAGCTCGCAAACCTTTTCTGAAAAAGTCACAAACAAGCAAGACTGCAGTGGGCAAAGCATCATATGCATTATAGTAACGAATGGATTACTGTTGTGTTCTCTGATGAAAAAAAATGGAATTTAGACGGTCTAGATGGGTTCTCATACTACTGGCGTGACTTGAGGAAAGATCCAAAGTGTAGGCAACATGGTGGTGACTCAGTCATGGTATGGGGCGCTTTTTGCTTCAACGAACAAACTTCTCTTAGCTTTCTAAAGGGTACAGACAAAATTCAGAAAGGTATCAAGATACCCTGAGAAAGCATTTGTTACCATTTGGTGAAGTCTTAGGTAGTCCTGATTGGATTTTTCAGCAAGACAACGCTTCAATACACAATTCCTGTAGTACGAAGGAATGGCTTGCTTCTCGAAATATTAGTGTAATGAACTGGCCAGCACTCAGCCCGGATCTAAATCCCATAGAAAACATCTGGGGAATTCTCGCATGTGACGTATACCAGAATGGGAAGCATTATTGCTCTGTTCAAGAGCTTAAATCTGCAATCGAGGAAGTCTGGTACAGACTAACTCCCAAAGCCTTCCATAATCTCGTGCTATCGATGAAAAATCGCATATTCGAACTCATCAGATGCAATGGTAACACCATAGACTACTAAAAGACTTTTATGCTTTCTAAAATATATATACTCCGTTTCTGTGCTTAAACTTTTGTGACAGCAAAATTTTGATTTTATCATGTAATCGTATTTTAATTTCTATGAATTATTTCCAAATTCGAAACATGGATTTGTAAGCTGTTTGTTTAATTACAGCAAAAATTTCAAAGCTTTTTGGTGTATATACTTTTCGTCTTGTCAAAAGATTTCGGTTGTGCTTAAACTTTTGCGACGTACTGTATCAAATCTTGTGTAGATTTCAGGTTGGCAGATTTGAGAAAGTACACTGCACATTATTTAGGGCTGCAATATTTTATGTGTCTCTAAGCATTTTGAAATTCTGCTTTTTATTAATGTTATTTATAGCATTAATAGTAATGTGCGTACTTGTGACACAAATATTTTAGAGTCTGTTGCTAAAGTATTTGAACTGTCTTTGAATAAAATAAAATCTGATACATAAAATAACCTCATAATTTATTTTGATTGATGAGTTATATATAATTTGGAATTAATTGACAGATGAATATGAAGAAAGATCCATGATAGAACCTGCATCTTATGATGACCCTAAATTAAAAGAACTCATTAACGTTCTAATTGAATGGATCAACGATGAACTTGCAGGGCATCGGATCATCGTGAAAGATATTGAAGAAGATTTATATGATGGTCAAGTATTACAAAAGTTATTAGGTTAGTATTTTTCCCTGCATTATTTTTTTATTTCTGTGCACAATGTTGTGAAACTACAAGTTATAATGAAAGAAAATGTTTAATGGAAGTGAAGTAGTTATGACATCCACCCTCTCTTGTCCAGGGTTATTTGTTTACCTCCCTTTTGATAGGTATTAGGTACTGTTGGCCTCTGTGGCAGAAAGCTGCCGACACGGCGACACTGTCACAGAATCAGGGAGACAGTGTGCAGAAAGATTTTTGTTTTTGTGATTGGGAGGTTACAAAAGGCTACAAAAAAGGTAATATAAAATTGCCACCAGAAAAAAAACCTATGAATCTAGTATTAATGTTAACATTTTTATAAATATTAACACCTTGTGTTACTGTAAGAGCATATATATTTATTATTGAAGAATATTCTAGTGTTGCAGAAAGAAATTGGTTCTAGAAATTTTGTTGCAGAAAGCTGAAAAAAATTCTGCCACACCCTGTGACAGAAGGCTGCCGACACGGCAACATTGTCGCAGAATCAGGGAGACAGTGTGCAGAAAGATTTTTGTGATTGGGAGGGAAAAAAAAGGCGAACAAAAAAAAAAAAAAAATTAATAAATAACGTAAAACAGATACCAGAAAAAAAATTTATGAATGTGTAGTGTAGTAAGTATTAATGTTAACATTTTAATAAATATAAACACCTTGTGATACTGTGAGAGGGTTGCATATAATATATTTATCATTGAAGAATATTCTAGTGCTGTAGAAAGAAATTGGTTCTAGAAAATTTGTCGCAGAAAGCTGAAAAAAATTCTGCCACAGGGCTGTTGGCCCCGTTTAAACGAATACTGTCAGTTCCAAGACATAATATTCAATTAAGCAAGGATCTTCAATATTGTCTATAGCATGGGAAATATTCGGTTCCAGGATGTTTTATTTGTATAAGCGGAGTATTTGTTTATGTGTTACCTGATTAAGCAGGGCCGACAGTTTCTAAAAAATAGATGATTTTACTCTTTGTAATATTTGTATGTTTTTAAAAAGAAGTAATTAATTTTAGTTTAGCTATTGTTTTGTTTACTGCCATTATAAAAATATACTTTAATGTTTCATTCTTTGTGAAACTCAGCTTGAGTGAATTTTGAAATTATATTTGAAAACTTATGTGTTTGTAAGTTACATTCATAGCTACAGGGCTCTTTCTTATTTTTTGAACAAATGCTGTTTAGTTTCCATCTCTAGTAATAGGGTGCAGTAATTTTTATAGCTTGAATACAAGTCATTCAATGAACTTAGGTGACACCTTGTGTATTCATTTTCTTTCTGTCTCTCCCCCCTCCCCTTTTCATTTTCATAGAAAAAAGTACAAAATATAACAATTATGTCCTTTACATAATTTATGTTTTAAATTATAACAGATATTGTTTTAAAAAAATGGTTGCAATTCTTTGAATATTCATCTCATTCCAGAAAAACTGTTAGATGTTAAACTAGATGTTGTTGAAGTAACACAATCTGAAGAAGGTCAAAAATTGAAGTTAAAAAGAGTTCTGGATGCAGCAAACAACACTCTCAATGTTACTTCTTGGAATCAACCAAAATGGAATGTTGAAAGTAATTACTTGCCTTTTTTGGTTCTTTTTGTTTGTTTGTTTGTTTTTCTTTCCTTTTGTTTTAATTTGAAAATATTTTATTCATTTTGCTCTTCTTTTTTATGTAGGTGTTCATTCAAAAAATGTTGTTGCCATCCTTCACTTACTGGTAGCTTTAGCTCGTCATTTTAGAGCTCCTGTACGTTTGCCAGAAAATGTGGTTGTAAATGTAGTCGTTGTGCAGGTAAGAATTTGATTAATACTCTAAAACAATTATTGCATAATCTACATTGAAATGACACTATTCTCCAAGCCAGCAGGTTGGCTTTTTACATCCGAGAGTCGCGGGCTCAAAATTGGCCCCAGTGAGTGAGTTTTAGGATGCTGACAATTATCTGTGTCCAAATTGTACAGTTACATGGCATGTTAAAAATCTCTCACAAGTATCTATTTGGCTGGAATACTCTCATATATGTTAAATTCTTTGTAATTTTGTACTGTAAAAGCTTAAGGTCTTCTATCTGGTGAAAAACTGGGCATCTTAAGGTCTGGCGATAGTAGTGCTGCATAAAAGAATCTAAAAATGACTGAAAACGATGCCAACCCCTTGGAAATGCATGAGTACAGAATTTTAAACTATTGTTGGAACCTTGAATAGAACATGTCTGTACCAGTGTTAAAAAGAAGCGGTCATCATTGCATTTTGCCACCAAAATTTTCAGTTTGATGCCAGACTTCCAACCCAAAGTTCCATGTTTGCCGTCAAAATTTTGTATTATACTGATGTTTTTCTTTTCTGTGATTAAGTCATGAGGTCATGATGAGATGAATCGAAGGATAAACTTGTAGAAGTAATTTTATAATGTAATCAATTTTGTCTTAAAAAACTTTTTATGTTTTAGAAGCATGCTGTTGACAGTGTCTAGCATTCCTATTTATTTAATAATGTTTTTATGTTTGGATACATTTCAATGATTGATTAAAAAGATTATTTCTAACCCTGCATAGTATCAGTAACACCCATGTTTACCCTGATTTTTTTCTTTTTTTTTTTGTTGAAAGATCCATTAGCCCTCCTATTATACAAGTACAAATGTGACAACAGGCTCTGGGCCCAATAACAATGTGAATTAGTTTTAAAAGTTTGGTCTTTCTTTGATAAATTGGAAACTAAAAGCTTAGGACAAGGTAAATATAACAATGGTTGAAACATGGTAAACAAAATGAAAAATGCTCTAGAGCAAGAAGCCAACCACCATCAACTTCTGTATGGCAACCATGCTGCCCATAGTTCTGAGTATTATGACCACTAGTCATGGGGTAAACACCCTTTTTTTTTTCATTCTTCTTATTGCAAAATAATTACAAACTTAATGTTATTCATGAAAATCTCTCTTATGATGAGTCATAATGCATGACATGAGGAAAGCTTTATTTGATTTTTTTTGACGTGGTGACAAGTTTAAAGAGTATACTGCCATCCATGTTAAGCACAAAAGTTGTATCTGCAATTTTTATAGAAATTGAGTTATTATCATCAGGTGGCTTTTTACGACATATTTTATCCAAATACAATATTATATGGTAATTTTATAAAGAAATATTTTTGAAAAAATTCTGAAAAAGTTTCTTCTGAATCAAGTGCATGTTGGCGCAAAACTTTAGGTATAACTCTATATACCATGCAAACATTTTTTGTGTATTAAATGCGAGTTTTTCTTTTTAAAAAAAAAGTAAATTATTACTTTTTGACAATTTTTAGGACTATAATTTCCTTTATTATTTTTTAATTCATTTTGTCATGAATATATTTAACTTAAAACTTATTTGATTTTCAGCTAAAAATTCAAAAATTGTCTTTACTTTCAAACATTATATTGTATGCAATGATTATGTGGGTAAAATATTTATTAATACGTTTTTACAGAAAAGAGAAGGAATACTACACACAAGAACGATTGCGGAGGAATTAACAGCTACTTATGAGTAAGTATCAGCTACATATGCATTCTTATTTTGCTTTAACCCTACACTGCATAGCAATGCCAATTGGGTACATGGACTTTTTTTCTTTATGACCATGCATAAAGCAACTCAAGCATAAAAAACAAGTATAAGGTATCTTTAAAGCAAATATAACCATCTATCCTCAAAATTAATGTTTTAAAAATGTGTTCCAATGTTTTCTTATTACACTAAAAAACATATATATGTCTTTCAAAGAACAAATAATCATGCAGTGTAGGGTTAATATCCAAAGTGTAGTTTTGTTTATTTCTGCACTAGTGAATAAAAAAAGAGTTATGTATTTATGCACTGATAACAATTTTCATTATTGCTCTTTGCACTTCTTCATTTAATGGTATTGAATTGTGTATGATAATTGATTCAGCCTATTCTTTATCATGCACATGTGTGCTAACAAATGTAGACTCTTGCCTTGCATATATTTGAAACTTTTTTTTGCTTTTTAATGAATTATAACACAAATATTTCATTATCTAAAACTTGTTATTGGGTCCTTAACTTTCGAGAAGGCTGTGAGAACTACCCATAACTCTGTACCTCAGAACCAGACTAACGTAAGTCCATTTTCGTCTTTTTTCGGTAGAGGGGAAAAACGATTGTCGAATACATTTTTCCCCTCTACTGAAAAATGACGAAAATGGACTTACGTTAGTCTGGTTCTGAGGTACAGAACTTAAACTTCCAATAATTTTAAGCTTTTAACTTAAGCATCTTAAGACTTTGAGCTATAGAGAATTGACCCTATATTGAAATTTTAGTACATTATTACAGTGCAGCCCTGTTTGTCCTAACTTCAATTCACTAAACTGTTCTAAAATGTTTTTTTTTTTTTACTTTGTGCAATTGATACACTACTGTATTTCTCCTTCATACAGTGTTTTATTGATAACTTTTTTGTTATGTATGACTTTGTCTGATGAATGATAAATGTATTTTTTTCTTTTCATATTAAGTGTTAAATGAACCTTTTTTCAATTTTTAGTGACCTTGGAATGAGGGTTGGTAAGTAATTATTTTTATTACTTTTTACATAAACAGGAAGGCATTTAATATCCAGCTTGGCAAATTACTTGTTTTCTTTTACAGAAAGAGATGCTTTTGATACTCTTTTTGATCATGCCCCCGACAAGTTGCAAGTTGTGAAAAAGGTATGAATGTATTTTTCAATTTGTTTGCACCGCAAAAGCTGCAAACAGTTTTTCACATGGTAGAAATTTCATCGTTTAACTTTTAAAAATATTTGTGCTGCCTATTTCAGTTAAGAATGATAGCACCCATTTATTTTGGTTTCCTCAGTATAATATTGCATTGTAAAAAAATAATCCAATTAGATTTCGAAATGAATTTCTATTTTCATCACCCCTGAGGAAAGAATTTTTATCTAACTTGCAGTTAGTTTTTTGTTTTTTAATCTTAATATGAGCACAAACATTACTATTTTTTCAAAAGAAATATCATTTTCTTTTCTCTTGCACACACATGCATATATACACTGGTTCAGTGTTAGAAATAAGAATTTGAATCTAGATGTCGTGATGACACCTAGCATAAGTTTCTAGGCATCGAAACAATTTGCCACCTAGGTACCATTTTTAATGAATCTAACATATTATGTATCTGAATATTATTTAAAAATATATTAAATAGAAATGCAGCATTTTGCTGATAGTGTATTACAAAATATCTATAAAATATGTTAAAGAAGCTAGTTTTTTACAAACAAAATTATTTGCATTTTAAAATTACTTCTGTGAATTTATTATTAAAATCTCAATCGGAAGGAGTAGAGGAAGAAAAACTGCAGTGTGATAAAAAGTTAAGGCATCAAATTTTGCACCTAGAGTTGGAAATCTAAGAGTAAAATCCAAGGAAAGAAATACTAGTAGTAAAATGTGACTAAAGACCGCTTATTTCTAACACTGCGCTGATTGTGAGCTGTTGAGTAGGGATGCACCGATTAATCGGCAGTACCGATTAATCGGCCACTTTGCCGATTATTAATAATCGGCAAAATCGGGCCGATTAATCGGCTGAAAAATATTTTTCAGATATTATTCTTTAAAGTATACTTTCACTAGGAAACTATGATGAATAATTTTATTAACAGTAATTATAATCCTCACGGTTGATATAAAGTTTTTTTTAATTGATTCTACTACTTTGAATAAATATACATAGACAATGATGCAACATTTTTCATGAGGCGATAATTTTCTCCTTAGCACAGTGCTTTCAGATAACCTCTAATTTTCAAAGAATAAATGTATTGAATTAAATTGCTACTAATTACTAAAATATATGAATTAAAAGTACTCTTAACTTGGAGTGTTCACCAAATACTGCCCCTCCTCTTCTTTTTTTATAAATTTTTATTTCCAATTAACGTAACTAACAATGTGTTAATAATATTATTGACACTAATATGAAAATTGGTTCTAAGAAATTTTATAAAATATTGAAAGAATTTTGTGAAAACTAGGAAAATGGAAAAAAAAAATCTTCTCCCAGAAATAAATTACTTTCTATTTCTAAACTTGGAATTGTATAAGCGATAAAAACAGTGATGGTAAAGTTGGTAGTAGAAAAACAATTATCCTTTTCATTAATCGGCTCAGCCGATTAATCGGCCGATTATCAACTGCCGATTAATCGGTAATCGGTAATCGGCCAATTTGCTTATCGGCGCATCCCTACTGTTGAGCTTAATAAAACCTTGATAACTTTTAAATCATGAACTAGATTTGTTTAAAACTTTAGGATTGAATTCAAGGCATATAGATTTTTTTTGTTGAGCATACATTTTTATTTTATATTTTGCTCGATAACTGTCACCTTGTATGTATAATCTTGTATGTAACCTTATATATAAAGAACTGCATATATAATTTCAAAGCATTAAATTTTAATGTAAAATATTTTCTTGGATATCATTGGAAACTTTATTCAATATTTTGTAACCCCCACACCCTCCCCAATAAACTTTAAAGTTTGGAAAAAAAAAAAAAAACTTGAACTGTAGTCATTCTGATATAGTTTTCAGTTTAAAAAAATATTGAATCATTTTCACTAATATGAGTTTATCTTTCTTTTTAACAGTCATTGGTGTCTTTTGTTAACAAGCATTTAAATAAGATAAACTTGGAAGTTACTGATCTGGATACACAGGTTTGTGCTTTTTATTTATAGTATGACTCCAATCATCTAAATTAAGGGTGATCAGGTTATGAAGATGTAGCTATTTAAATGAGCAAATATATTCAGGCATTTTGAAAAAAATAATAGATAAAGGTCCAAGATTTAAACATTTTATATCAAATATAATGAATGTAGAATATAGCATTATATAGGAAAAGACTGCAATAATTGAAACAAAAAAAAAAAAAAAAAAAATGGTATGGACCCCACACTACTTCCTTTTACATGTAAATTTCTTAGTAGTTGCCTTAAGGGGTCTAGTACCCTTTCGGTGAAGAAAGTATGTCGAAAAATTGGTAAACTTAAAAGTGACTTGTTTCAAGATCTATTAGTTTTAATTTCATGAAATTTTAACCAAATATGAATTCAACTCTATTAATCTTTTCGATTCCAAAATATAAGTTATGGGTGTTTTTGAAGTTTTTTAAGCAATTATTTCAATAAATAGAAATTTTTTGTTCGCCGATAATTTAAAACATACTGCGTGCAGCATTACTCTTTTGCGAAACAAGATATCCACTTAATTTTTTTTCTAGAGTAGAAAAATAATGTATGATTAAAATGACGAAGAATTAGATTGATTAAATACTCTTCACCCACAAAATGAAATTTTTACATTCAAAATTCAAATTTTTAGTGCATTTTTAAAAACTTTTTAATGCTACAATTTGAAAAGTTTCAACACAAGAAAAACTTTGGTTCATTAAATTAAGAATAATTAGCACATGAGCACTTGTATAAAGTTTCGTGCACTTGAGATTATCCGTTTACGAGATGAGTAAAAACGTAGTTTCCAGAAAATCAACTTCAAAAGTCGGTTTTATACATCTATCATAATGGTAAATAAATGCGATTTATAAAACTCGGTTTCTGCTGTTTTCCTCATATCTTCCGTTCTACTGGGAATTTTATCACGGGGTTTGTCTTAAAATATTCCCATTATTTCCCAGTTCCAAAGAAAGTTAAATACAAAAAATCAATTTTTTGAACTCTTAAAGGGTACCAGACCCCTTAAGTGTTAAAAAAGTGCTTGGAGTGAGCAAGGTAACAATTCAAATATTTACACCCCTAATCTGCCACGAAAAAATGCAAAAAAATGTTTTACAATGGTTAATTTTCTAAATATTGCTGATTTTAACATCATTTAGTGGATTTTTCGCAAACTATCGCCAATAGCGTCAAATTGAACCCAAATTCCATAAAAATAATTTTTTTTTGCCACAGTTGTCGCAAACTTGGTAATATGTCGCCAAGTTGGCGTCCAAACACTTGGCAACATGTCGCCAAGTGGTTGCGCCAGTGCCAGTTCATATCACTTGTGTCTGCATTGAAATTAACATTGATTTACCTCAAAAAAGGGGTAAAACACCCCCTTGGGAACATTTGAATGCAACCACAAGGGGAGGTGCACAATTAGACCCTCCTCAGAGCCTACATACCAAACTAAAAGCGCCTACCGTATATAGTTTTTGAGTTATGAGACATACATATATACGCACATACATGCATATAGGCGTCACGAGAAAACTCGTCGAAATTAACTCGGGGGTGGTAGAAAAGGATTTTTCGGCTGCTTATATGTTGGTAGGTACATATGCACGTGCTGAGAGCTCGAAAAAGCTACTGAACATTCCTTCGGGGGTGAGCAAAATCAAAATTTAGACCCAAATTTGAGTGACTTTTTTGCAGGGAACACCATTCCCCAAAATATTTAGGTTTCTCTTAGCAATTATTGCCAATTTGGCGACATATCAACAAGTTAGCGAAAAATTTGGCAAAAAACAATGTTTTGTACTTGGTTTCAATTTGGCAATATTTAGCGTAAAATCGACTGAATGGTATTAAAATTGTTGATATTTAAAAGATGATTTAAAAGATGAATCATTGTAAAACATTATTTTACATTGATTCATAGCAAACTAGAGATGTAATTGTTTGGAGCACACGTCCCATGCAGTTTCATACAATTTTAGATCACAAATGCTAATGAAAACGTAACTTTAATGTTTGAAATTACTATTCTCCACTTTTATCATAATTTTATGTGTCTTAAAATGTCTAAAATGATGTTTCTTTAAAAAAAGGTGCTTCTAATGTTCTTACATGAGTACATGCAATCCAGGGGTGATTGTGTTCCGGTATTTTACCGGATTTCCGGTATTTTCATGATCGATTCTGGTATTTTCATGGTCGAAAATAAAATATTTTTAATTTTGCTTTTGTCTTCCCACCTTCGGTATTTTGTTTTTATTTTTCGAACTTTCTGTGATTTTCCAATAATTACTAATAATATTCATCGAGCAAAAATGTTAGGATGCCATTCTATCGTTTTTGACTAGAAAATATTTGAAACTATTCGAATGTATGAAATGTGTCTTGCTTGTTTATGAAAGAATTTATTATTAAATATGTATAATTATAAAATTAGGTGTGCTTGAATAATAGGAGCCTTGGTTTTTTGAAAAAAGCACCCCCTCCCCCCACACACACTTCTCTTCAAAACTTTCAGGTATATTTTCATGAACTCACAATCACCCCTGATGTAATCAATCTTTTAGTTTTTAGCTACTGAAAAGCATGGAATATGTTATAAATTTTAAAGAACATAATGTGAGGTCCACCCCAGATTTTTTTCTGGATAACCGACTTCAACAGAGGAGGTTATACAATTCGTCAGAGAAATTTTTTTTTTTTTTTTGTATGTTATAAGATTACTCGAAGATGCCTGGACCGATTTCAAAAATTCTTTTTTTGTTAGAAAGGTCTTTCTTTACGATTGGTCCCATCCGCTCGTGGTCCGGGTTCGATAACGGGAACCTGCAGAAATCTTTCGAAAAAGAAATTGGGATCACAGTAATCGTAATAATGACCATTTTGAACGCCAGGCTTCTCGGGATTGCATAATGAAATTCATTTCTATGGTCTTTTTGAAACTTTTAAACCAAGTATCTTTCTATGTCCTGCTTTTTTCTCCTGAACTCCAACGAACTGAAAGTCGTACCAGGTACTAATTGATTCGTAATATTTCAGGTTTTATTAGTCTTAATTTACATAAGGTTTGATAAAGGAATTCTGAAGAAAGTGAGGAAAATCTCCAAATTTTTACTCAAATTTAAAGCGATTTGTCCTAAATGATTAAATATGAAATTCATTGTTACAAAACGTGATTGATATGAAACAGTTATTATAATGATAATGAAAATTTTTAATGAAGGCTTAACTGAAGCAAACAGCGGGCCACGTACGTAATACGTCGTAAAATTTTATGAACTGCGAGAATCTAGTGTTGTTTTGAAATATGAATTAGTTGAAAAGCCGTTAATATTTAGCCTTTGATTTAACTAGTACACAAATAAATACCAGAGAATAACAAGGATTATTTTTTAGTGTCAATCGTTTAAAATTTTAGACGCGTTGATACTTTCTTTCATTTTTTTTCTTTACATAGTTTATTTTATGAAGCATTTACTTAAGAAAATTAGGTAAAGCTTTGCAATGGAAACATTACCTACATTTACACTAAAAAGAAAAAAATAAAAATATTTTTGAAAAAAAAAATTGAACCGACTTCGGAACTTCACTCGGCAGGTGCTCTAAAAAGTAAAAAATAATTTTATTCTTTGAACACCATCGACACTACATTTAAACATAAGTTTTCAAGTCGGTGCAAAAACACTATATAGAATCATACAAAACTATATTTTAACTATATATATAAATTGCAATGAATCCAGGTTCTTTAATCGCATCCGCTACATTGACAACCACATATTTATGTAATGGTACAAATATTCAGCTCTTAATTTTCAATGGTTTCTCTGAAAAATGTTGGCAAAATGTAGTTAAACATCATTTCACCTATAGTTTTTGCACCGACTTCAAAACTTATGTTTAAATGTAGTGTCGATGGTGTTCAAAGAATAAAATTATTTTTTACTTTTTAGAGCACCGAGTGAAGTTCCGAAGTCGGTTCAATTTTTTTTCCAAAAATATTTTATTATCAAGTATGTTTTAAAAGATTGAGTGGAATTTTCTTTTATTAAAATTCTTAATTTTTTTTTTCATTCTTTCAGTGTATTACTGTATCATATTACTGACTTAAAATTTATTTTCCAGTTTAAGGATGGTGTATATTTAACGCTGCTTATGGGATTACTGGAAGGATATTTTGTACCACTATATTCCTTCAACCTAACCCCCCTCACCTTTGATCACCAAGTACATAATGTGTCATTTGCTTTTGAATTGATGATGGATGCCGGGTTGCAGAAGCCCAAAGCCAGACCAGAAGGTATTTAATTCCTCTTGACACTAAAATATTACTAGGGTTCAAACCTCCTGCGAAATGATTCAATACTATTTTTAAAAAAAGCTTTTAATTTTACCTTTTTTCTTAAAGAAATCTCTTATCTTTTTTCTCAATTTTTTTTTGTACAATCCTTCAAAAATAATTTCAGTTTCCAATCTCCGTGCTTTATGTGCAGTATTTATTTATTTTGTAGTTATTGCAAACATCTTTACTCACAACACAATAGTGTTTTTCTTTAGATTTTGAGTACCTGAAGCTGACAAAAACATCAGATGAATGAAAAGTATCACTCTTTATTTAGCTTATTTCAAAGGTGCCAAAAGGAAATAATTTAAAAGGTGTGGATATTCAAATGTGCATGCATGAGTACACTTATCTACTCTTTTGAGTTTTTAAAAAGGCATAGAATATTTAACGGGTAACATAGTGTACTCATTTTTTTTTTTTTTTAGTTTGATATGTCATCTTTTACATTTGCCCATGCCAGTGCCCTTTAAGCAGTATCACTATTTTAAATAAACTATTGTAAAAAAATCAATATAAATTATACGAATAAAATCAAATTTATTGGTTATATAGATTTCCCTAGGAATGTGTTAGGTAAAACCCTACTTGAAAAAAGTCTGGTAACAGCCCTGATACGTACACTGTTCATGACAATACTTTAAAATACTAACTTTAAGTGTTTCAATTTTAGATATCGTGAATAATGATCTGAAATCAACCTTGAGAGTACTGTATAATTTGTTCACCAAGTATAAGAATCTCAACTGAGGAGTTGATTCGTGGAAGCTGTAGCCGAGTGGATGCCTTTAATGAACTAAATATTTCTTACAAACTTAGCATTTTATCAATGTTATTTGTAATCAATTTTAACACTGTTAACGTTTGTCATTGTTGTGCCATGTTGTAAATAATGCTCATTTTATTTAAATGAAGAAAATAAATATTTTTAATCCATGTATAACCTAAAGTTCATACTTTCAAAATTTTCCTAAGTGCTGATAATTCCTCTACTGAATCTCAGCAATTCAATTTCAGTTGACCTTTCAGACTTTCTTTTAAAGATTCAATGTATCTTTAATTTAAATCGAGCTACTGTACATCCCTGAAAGTCGCACCTAGCACCCGAGAACTATTCCACTTAAAACTGGGGTGATGGGTTTGAATGGAAACTTTCCGAAATTTTCAATATAAAATTTACATTTTTTGCTATATCTTTGACATATTCAACTAAACTATGTATTTGAAATTAGCATCGTTCTACATTTGATACTGCTCAAAATGCTTCATTTTATTCTTCCCCTTATTGTTATCTTACCTATCACCCCTATTTTGCCAAGATCAGAGAAGAACTGACACATACATAAATACGCGGAAGGTTTTACCTAGGAAATCTGACAGCTTGCCTAAGTAGCACAAATGGTTGGGGAATTGTTGAGCCAATGGTTCCCCAACGATTTCTTCCATCAAACAGTTGGCCAACTGTTTGTGCTACTTAGGGATAGTACAAAGTTATATAGAAAAAAATAATCTAAATGTAAGCAGGGGAAGAAAACACTTCGGGCAGATATAGAACTTGAATATCACCAAGAAAAAGTTAAAATTCCAATTTATTGAAGTTTTTTTTATGGAATGTAATTCACACAGTTCACAAGAATTCATCAGCACAGCATAATCTTTTATCAGGAGTAATTGTGAGTTCATGAAAAAATACATGAAAGTTTTAAAGAGAAAATGTGTGTGTGGGGGGGGGGGACTTTTTTTTTAAAACCAAGGGCCTTTATTACTTCAGAACACCTAATTTAATAATTATCTACTAATATTAAAAACTGAGTATCTATTTTTCTATGTCATTCTTCTTTCTCCTGTAATCCTCTCCAATTTAAATAAACTGTTGTAAAAAATCATTATAAATTATGCGAATGAAATTAAATTTATTGGTTATATAGATTTCCCTAGGAATGTGTTAGGTAAAATCCTATTTGAAAAAAGTCTGGTTACAGCCCTGATACGCACACTCAGTACTGTTAATTTCATGACAATACTTTCAAATACTAATTTTAAGTGTTTTAATTTTAGATATCGTGAATAATGATCTGAAATCAACCTTGAGAGTACTGTATAATTTGTTCACCAAGTCTCCTGAACGCCAATGAAATGAAGTCGATAGATTCATTATTTTCTCAAGCTTCATTAGTTTTAATTTACATAAGGTTTGATAAAGGGATTAAGAAAAATCTTCAAATGTTTGCTGAAAAATTTAATGCTATTTGTTCTAAATGATTAAATATGAAATCCATTGTTATAAAACGTGGTTGATATGAAATAATAATAATGAGAATTTTGAATGAAGGCCCAACTGAATCAAACATGAAACTTATTAGCGGGCCACATACGTAGTGTTTTTATCTTTAGCAACTGTAATTTTTACTGGTGATTTTTTAAATATAAATTAGTTGAAAAGCCATCTACTTATATTAAAAACTGAATACATCTTTTTATCTATATCTAACTTCTTTCCCCAGAGCACCAATGCACTGAAAGTCAAACTAGGTACCGAGAGATTTGTAATTTTTCAGTGTTTATCAGTTTTAATTTACATAATTATACAATTTTAATTAACAGAGATATCAACTAATAAGTTTTTTTTTTCCGACCTATTTCCTCCTCTGGAGCGATTGAGTTTTGTCGAAACAAGTTCTGTAATGGCTATTGAAAAAATATGCAGCAAATGTTCTATACATTAGTGCAAACCGCCGAACACTAATCTGCAGTTGGTGGCCAATCTAGCTGCCTTCGCAGCTAGTACATATATAATAATTACCTTTCATAAACAAACAAGACCCTATTTCATATATTCAAATAGTTTTTAGTCAAAATATTGTGCATGCATTTATTTAAATTGTACTCTTAAATGAGTAATACAGCTACTTTTGAGCTGGTGTTGTACAAATTATTTCCAAAAAAAAAAATATATTTTAAGGAGAAAGTAAAAGTGTGAAACAGAATTCCTGTTTGTTGTGCAAAAATATTTATAAAGTAATCAAAGTTGCATTTGTTACTGAAAATATGGAAAACAATTTATCTAGATGCAGTATACATAAATCTCCTAATCAATACAATGACCTGAGTCTAAGATTTCACTTATTAATACTGAAGTGAAATACTAATAAAACTCAGTCAGAGATTCAGCCTTTAAGTTTTTGACATTTGACACTCTTAAAGAGCATGGAATTTATTTAAAACTTTTATATTAATGATTTAATTAAAATTTAAAGAAACTTGGTTTGTTTGCCTTTCAACAAGGACTACAAACATCGAAAATGGGAAATATCCGATTTTCACAGCGGATGTAAAGAGATGGCTATTTTTAAAATTGAGGCTTTAAAAGTATGAAAATAGAATATAAAATTTAAATAAACTTACTTTAGATTTACAATTAAAAGCTCTTTTTTACTATCCACCTAATTGAAACAAAAATAAAATTAAATCAGATTTTAAAGTATAACTTTTTGACATTTTAGTTTTAATAAATGAAACAGAATTTCACTCGAAAATTTTAAATTTATGATTTTTTAATGTAAAAAAGATTTCATTTGTCTCCTAACTAAGGGTAATAAGCATCAAAAATGAGAAAAATTTGTTTCTTATAACGGATGCAAATCAATTGCACTTTTTAAAATGAATTCAAAATAAAAAAAGTTGCATATTAACTAATTTATTACATTTAAGAAAACAATAGAATGGCATCTTAACATTTTCATCCGATCAATAGTATTATAGATACTTTCAACGAAAATTTGTAAAAGCAAAAAAATACTGGAGGTGCCAAGATAAAATCATAAAAAATATTTTATTTCCATTATTTTCAAATATGAAAATACCAGAGTTGATCATGAAAATACCGGAAATCCGGTAAAATACCGGAACACAATCACCCGTCTTTTATATTGTATTCTACTTCTTTCAAGTTACTAACAAAAGTATGATTATGTGTGTGAAAAAAAATCATTAAATAAAAGTCCATCTGTTCTGTTTAGTCAGCTTTCTTCAAAAAATGGGCATAAATTCTTTAAAAAAACGTTACCATAATCTTAACTTTTAAATTAGGGATGTACAGATTAATCGGCTGTAAAGATCAGTCGGCCACTTTACAGATTATTTATAATCGGAGGAAACAAATATATATTTTTTAAATTACTTCTCTAAGTATATCATCACTAAAAAACTTTTAAATTTTAATCTTATAACATCAATTGTATTTTTCAACAAACATTACTATGGCATGTATTATGAAAGTAGAGAGTAAAAATAAAACAGATAATACAAAGAGCCAAATTTTGCAACAGTTTTCGTGTGTCAATACTTTTCTCCTTTAATATAATGATTGTAGAAAACCTTTAGTTTTCACAAGCAAATAAATGGCTCCATATTAAATTGCAACTAATTAAAATGTATATTTAAATTAAAAGTGCTCCTAAATTAATGCACGCACCACACAAGTCTCCTGTTTTTTTTCATGCCTAATAGCATCTCAAAAAGAAAATCAGTAACTATTCCTAAAATGGAAGTTGTAAAAAAAATAGTGATGGTGAAATTTGTAGTATTAAAAATAATCAATGATTATTAATCGGCTGATTAATGGGCAATCGGCCAAAGTTGATTACATCTAATGATGTACCTTTCGTCATGATGTAGTGACAATTTAGAGTAATGTATATATGTACACTGCAGTGTTTAAAAATATTAAAAGTAGGTTTTTGATGTATATGAAATTAAAACAAAAGATTGAGGTACCGGCAATTGGAAAAAATGTATATTCAGCTTGATTTTGGCACTGTGAGGGCCCAGTTCCACATCAGCGTAAAACGCGACCGAAACCGAAAATCCGGGTACTTTCCATAGGAGCACTATGTAATCCATTTTACGTTTCTGCTTTACGTCAATGTGGAGCAGGGCCCTAATTCTATCTAACACGTTTGACATTCATTTGTAATTCCTCGAATGTAAAAGGTAAATTAGATTACTAGGGAAAGCCTGCTCCTATTGAAGAACATTTCAAAACTAAACTGAAACTAGAGTAGTA
Source organism: Uloborus plumipes (assembly GCA_038373865.1). NCBI lineage: Eukaryota > Metazoa > Arthropoda > Arachnida > Araneae > Uloboridae > Uloborus > Uloborus plumipes. The sequence continues at coordinate 28,745 of JAXGGA010011045.1, forward strand.
GAAAGCATTAAATTGTAGTGTGGTATTTAAAAAAAAAAGGATAAATGTTGATAGTTAGGCTGAGTAAGAGGTGAAAATATTCAGTTTGTAAAGGTTAATTTGAACAAATCTTATTTTATGACAAACTTTTGTTCCCACAAACCTAGATTGTTTTTTAGAAGAAGTTTTTGAACCCACACCAAACCTCTTAAAACTTTTTTAAAACTGCAGATAATTTACTTTGATGATTGTATGAACTATACTCTGAAATAAAGCAGTAAGTAACCGCCCCTGAGCCAGGGCTAAGGCAGAAGCATGCAACACACCACCAAATCTTTTATTTCATCCATGGACTGCAGTTTTATGCTCTTTAGCACTTGCCTACATGGAATAGGAAGTAAACGAGCTAAAGGCATAAGTCCTCTTACAGAGCAAAGCGAGCTAAAAAAAACTGGTAACTAATGTGAAATTAGAACACCAGCGAGCGACCGCACATGTGGTGTATTGCATGTTTCTGCCTTAACCCTGGTTCAGGGGCGGTTACTTAGGGCCCTGCTCCACATCAGCAGAAAACGCGACCGAAACCGAAAATCCGGGTACTTTCCACAGGAACACCATTTAATCCATTTTACGTTTCTGCTTTATTTTCCCGCTTTGCGTCAATGTGGAGCAGGGCCCTTACTGAATAATGCAGCCCAATATTATGAATTGTCAGATTGAAAAATGTTTAGAAACTCCATACTCTACTATCATAATAATAAAAAAACTAGTATATTTCTGAATCGATTTTACTAGTATTCCCTTAATATGAGAAGGCAAACTGAGCTGCCTAAATAGACGCGCCCTCATTAGAGCCTATCCCTGTATCTCTTGCATAACGAAGAAGATAATGGACTGACAAATACAAATGATGAAGAAATAAACTATTTACTCAATTAAAAAATATTTTTTGAGCATACTGTGTGGTTCAGTTCGTGTGAATTTTATTTCAATGCAGAAGTTTTTTTACTTAAGAGCTGAGTTTTGTTGTACAGGAACTCTTCTAATCGAGCGTTATCATCCAATTTCTGATGGGTAGATAAATTACACCTTTCACTTCTTACAGAGGATCTAACTTTATCCTCCTGACTAATCTGCGAACACTTGTCATCTGCTTAACTTTCCTATCTTTTTTTCAATAAATCAGTTATAAAGAAGAATAATAAGAATAAGACCAAAAACGGAAAGGGTAAAGAAATCAAGAACAACGATAGCATAATCTCTATCTTAAAATTTATGAGTTGTACTGTACACATGTGCGGTCACGCGCTGGTGTTCTAATTTCACATTAGTTACTAGTTGTTATGGCTCTTTTTTCTCTATAAAAGAATTTCTGCCTCCAACTTGTTTACTTCCTATTCCATGCTGACAAGTGCTAAAAAGCACCAAACCGCAGTCCATAGATGGAATAAACGAGTTTGTGGTGTATTGCATATGCTCTGAAATTCTAAGTAATGAAATGTCCTTTTGAATTCAAAGAAACAAAAAAATCTTTTGACTTGTAAACAGATATGTTTTGACTTTTTTTTTTAATTACGTCAGAGTGGTTCGAACTGACCCTTTCCCTTCTTGCAGGGTAATACAGTCGACGCTCGATATAAAGACCATCTCCGTTCCAAAGAAATAGGTCTTTATAACGGGTGGTCGCTATAACAGGTAGAATTTTTGTGTTTCGGGAATCCAGTTGGGGCTTTTCCCACTGGTCTTTATAATGGCATGGCCTTTATAACGTGTGGTCGTTATAACGTGTGGCGTCGACTGTATAAGGTAGCCTTTGAAAAGTAGTTGTCAAAAGATGTGAAAATGGAAAATTGTTGGCCATATAGGCACAAACTGTTAAATGTTATAGAAAACTATCATTCAATATATTTAGGAATATAATTTAAGAGTCAGTGTTACTATTGGAACAGCTTTAAACTGCTCATTTCTATATATTGTAGCTTTAATTAAATATTCAAAGACTATAAATAAATCTCATTTAATGGAATATTCATGTACATACATATATACAACTATGTTCTTCAAATAAATGTTATGAAAAGACACACAAAACAAACTATAATTCATAAATCACAAATTCGTGACTCCACAAGTACAAAATGATGTATGGCAAAAGTGATTATCACAGCTATAAAACATGTGAAAAATTCAGAATTTTAGCTTTTAAACATGAAATGTTTACGCATAATGGTAAACAATCTTTGTTACATTGCATTGTTAAAAACTAAAAATCACATTAAAAACTCCAATTTCTTGAAAAATTGTAAAATGTAAGAAATTACAGAATCAACGTAAATTGAAGTAAAATGCTGTTGCTACTCAGAACGTTCAAATCAGCATTGTTGGTATAAGGCTAAAAAGAGTTATTTGTACTCTGTGTACTGGAAGCAGTAGGTTATTTTTCAGCCTTCAATATGCTCTGAAGCTCTCTTGCGATTGTGTGTACTGCAATATTAATGCTATCCATTTTCCTGTCCATGTTTTGCATCTAAACAAAATAGAAAGACACAAAAATGTAGTTCGTACATTAAATTTGAGTAAGGATTAAGAAAATAGAATTAGAATAAAAGGCTAGCAGATAAAAATTGGTATGTATCTCAAGCATTTTTTTTTTTTGCTCAAGCCAAGGGTTCCCAAACTTTGATTTACTACATCCCTTGAAGAATTAGAGTTTCCTCATGTCACTGAAGAATATATCTCCATTAGGTGTATATTTCTGTGGCTTGATTCTAAAAGGGCCAATGTCAATTTTTTCACATTCTGTGTTATTTACATCAAAAGTTTCCAATTTAGTAAAACTAATTCTACAAAGGCCAACGTCTATATAATATATAATATATAATATATATTATATAAATTATTATATATATTTATATAATATATAATATAATATATAAAAAATTTCATATGATAAAATAATGTTTCTTTACACTAACAATAAACAAATACCAAAAAATAATGGGAATCTTAATATAAGAAAGTTATAGCATTCTAAAAAATCTCAAATATCTTTCATCGCCTTTTTCTCAAAACTAACATTTTTGACTTAGGCCCTTTTAGAACCAAGCCACAGATTTATATAATGGACACATCACGGCACCCTTCACCTCTCCCTGTGGCACACTAGAGTGCCGCGAAACCTTTGGCTTAAGTTAATTCTGAGAAAGTTTATCAGTCAAAAACAGACACTGGTCTGACTTTGTAATTAGGACCGAAGGAGGTCTTAATTACAAAGGATGGGATGCAACTTTTTTTCTTGTGTTTAACGGAAACCACTTCAACGGTTGATGTGAGTCTGATGCACCAATATTAAGTTTGATGATTTTGTTTTTGCTTTGTTGACATTTCAGTTGTAAAAAGAAATGGAATATAGCTAATTACCAGTACTTTAGAAAGTAATTGAGTAATTAATTACTTGTTTCGCTAGAAATTGCTCTTAATATTTTTCAATCCATAAAAATTTGATCCATTGTGATAATGAAAATACTTTCCATTAAGTTTTACAGAAACTTGATCCTACATTTTTTGAAAACAGCAAAATCTGCTGCTACTTGACATAAATGTACAACAATTGCATGGTACTTAGATTGAAAAAAGGTGATTTTTTCTTTTTTAAAAATTAGTACTCAAAGTACAGCTCATTTAAATTTTTTTTATAAAAAGAAAAAAGGAAACCACTGCTATAAAGTGAATAAAATTACTTTTTTCCATATTTGTTTTTCTATAATTATGCCACAGAAGTACTCCATGAAGTAGGTCCTTAAGTTTGACGCATATCAAAAGAAATCACAATTTTATTCGAATCAACAAAAAATTAAGATCAAAGTAAATAAAAAAATTGCCCCTTTTTAGTTTACACAAATAAACAATTTATCATACCTTTTCAATGACAGAATGTTTGATTTCAGTGTTCTAGTGCTTTAAAACTTGCAATGTTCTCGCCTTATATAGAAAAAGATTGAAAACCAAATTTTGGTTCCAAAAAACTCTATATTTTTTACTTTGTTAGGTTTACAACTCGACAACGTCATGAAAATGTTGAGGAATGTTAGAGAGGGTTTAAAGAAGGTAATACCCGAAGTTTTAATAACCTTCAAAGAAAGGCTCTGGATTATTATACCTGCCCTCCCCACATTTCTTTTTCAAATAGTACAAATGTACTAGTTGGTGAAATTCAAATAGTTTTGAATATATATTTTTTATAACGTTGGTGGCTGGTAGTTGCTTAGTCCTAATTCAATTCCCTCTCAGCAAATATTTTCAGTTTTATACTATGCTATAAAATGTTGCATGTTTTTATTTGCTCTAATCTCAGCAGTATTTCAGGCTTGGTAAAAACAACAATCATTAAAAAAATAAATAAATATTACATCATTTTTTTTTTTCGGGGGTTGGGGCAGGATCCCAAAACCTTATTCGACCTTAAAAATGGTTGTTTTCCCCCAAAAAGTACGAACCAGGTCCTTCTAAACATTAAAAAAAGTCCAGTAAAAAAAATTAATTTCTGTAAAACTGTTTTCACTGCCAACACAGTATTAATGCAGAGTAAACAACCTGTCTTTGCTACATAAATGCAGTGTGCAATTTGAGTTTGGAAAAAAATTCCACAGCTGGCCAAGGACCTAATTTTACCAAGGAACAGTAGGTTTGTGTCAACAGCTAGACATTGGGGGGAGGGGGGGATTTTTGTAGAAGAAAATTTTAAAAAAGAAATGGGAATACAGTAGAGAACTAATTATCCAGGATGTTTGGGACCACAGCTATCCTTGATAACTGAATTCCCCGGTTTTCTGGATCGCTACGAAGCGATATTGGCCAATTGTTTATAAAACCCAAGTTACTATAACAAATAAATGCATCCTGAAGAGAACACGATCCAGAAGTGCTTATAGATATTACAATATTAAAAATTTCTGAGCTATATACCACTTATATGGTATTTATGAAGAAACCGTTTATATTCATTTAGGTATTTCTCAAAAAGCTCTTGATTTTTTAGAAATTGCCGAAAATGGGTATTTTAAAAAGTGGCGGAAAAATCGACAAACTGTTGCCGGTTTTCTGGTTTCCCGGTATTTTGGTTCCCGTATAAAAGGTTCTGAACTGTAATTTTAAATGAAACTGATTTTGGAGTACTACTTCAATTAAAATATTTTGTAAAAACATTCATTCACCGACTCTATTCAATAATTATTTGACAGTATCAGAACAGTGACACACACACAGTCATGAAAGCAGACACTTGTAATCCCCAAGCTTTTTGTAAAAAAAAAAAAAAACTTAAGAAAAAAATATTAGTTTTGTATTTTTTTTTATGAAAAAATTTAAGTGATTTTTCAGTTTTTTTTAAAACTTATTTGTTTCGTGAAAGAATTTTTTTGCTATTTTTTTTTTAGTTTGGCTGCACCCCCTACACATTATTCGAACAGAGTTCATGCACGCTTTTCAACAATAAAATGATTAAGGGTGTCACTCCTAAAAATACACCGGACATGTCTTTTGTATGCATTTACTAAAATAATCGTACCAACTTTAAAATATATACTTCCAGAAGCACATCATTTCGTTATGTGAATTTAGTATGACATATTTCGTGAATAAATTTACATTTCAAGTCAAACTTTTGGATCTGTATTCATCATAACAACCTTCAGATTTACTGGTGGGGGTGCAGCTCGAAAATATCCCCATACATTAGTTTATCATCTAGAATGAATTATCATCCAAACTCTGTAAGAAGTTGCCTTGAACTTGTTCAAGTTTGGAGGGCCACGGCAGAATCAGACGTAGGGGTGTGCACCAGTGTGAATAAAAGTTTTTACCAAAAAAATTAGCAAGTTCTTTTTTGCTAAAAAAAATTTCAAAATATAATTTAACTCTTAAAAAAGCAAAAAAGATTGCGATAAAACTTTCATCATAAAAATTTGCCAAAAAAAAAAAAGAGAAAAAATTTTTTCTACTTAAAAATCATTAAAATGATTTATGGACAAAAAATATTTTTTCTTGATTTTTCTTTAAACAAAAACCTGGGGGAGGGACGTGCATGTACACCCTCCTGCCGGCAACCACAAAAATGACTTACTTGTTGATCCATTTGCTGAAGCTTTTCCCCAATTGTTATTGGTTTCCCGTTTCTTCCAAGTAACTGGCTTCCAGATTTACCTAACATCTGGTCCATTCTGGATGGAATAAACAGTCATTCACTTATTATTTAAGTTCGACATCTGCACATTATATGTAGTCAACACACACCTTCAACTGTCCTCAAGACATTAAAATGCAAAGCACAAGTATAAAATGTTCAAAATTCGGTTTAAAGAAAATATTTAGGTGTGAATATTGTATTAATTGAACTTTTAGGAGTTAACATTTCTTATCCACCTTCATAAGATAAAAATAGACCTGTAAATATGAACAAAAGTGAAAAAGTTCATGTTCAAATTAGTACATTTTATCAGACATTCAGAAAACCACGAAAATTTTAGCATTGTTTTCCCGTTTTTAAAAGAATGCTTTTTTTTTGTCTACTTTTGAAAAAGTAACTATTTCCCATAAAAATCGAAAAACTTATGTACGTTTTCGTTAAAAATATTGTACATAATATACTAGAGTATACAATTTTAGAAATTTAATACAAAAACGAGATTTAAAATTGGAGGATAAATATTTCTAAAAAAGTTTCAGAATGAAACTTGAAAATAACTCTCAAAAACATAACATTTATCCTACTTTATTTCAATAAATAAATGAATGAATACTGACACTTCCTACAATTCAATTTTTGTTATTTCAATAAATGACCATAAGAAAATCGCGGAAAATGCTAATTACATAATTTACTATATTTATGTATTGTTGATTGTGTAAATTCTACTGTTCTGTTTTTTAAATTAAAAAAAATCAATTCGGCGTAAAAAATAAAAATGGTAATAGCGAAAACGAACCCCTTCGAAAACTCGAATTCACAAAATCTCAATCTTTTCCTTCACTAGCATTAAAAATCTTCTATTTTCGCTCAAAAAAATATTTTTTTACATTTCTTTTACCCTTTTTTCGCTTATTACTGAAAACAGCTTTGAAAACTTTATTTTAGCATATCATTTTTATTTCTCTTGTGAATGTTTAAAATCTTTAGGTTTTTAAATGCCCCTTTCTTAATCTTAGAAATTGAATTAACGTTTTATATCTTTTAATTGTATGTGATATATTTTGAAATATATTGAGGGTACAGTTGACTCTTTATTTACCGGAAAAAGAAATGCTCCGAGATAAAAATTGACTCCATGCCTTTCTTTGAAGAGCGATATTATAGAAGATTTCGCACGCCTAGAAGAATACTGTCACAACTCAAAAACAGAAAAATTTAAGATGGAGAAAAGAAATTGATATATTAAAGCAATTAGTAATAGTGCAGTCTATCATACATTAGGTTAGATCATTTCGGCTCATTTGCTTTCATAATGCTTTTAAAATAAACGTTTCTTTTTGACTTTTAAATCATAGCTCTGGGTACATCTCTGAACATTCGGAGTTTCGACTTTTGAGTTGTGACGGTATTCTTCTAGGCGTGCGATTTGTTGGCACAACCATACAGGTTGATTCTTAAAAATAATATCTTCCTATCATTGAAAGAAATTTAGCTATTGTATTGAGATGAGTAAGTGTTTATGTAATGCTTAGGTTTATTTTGCATTATCATGGCACAGAAATATTATGCAATGAAGATTAAATGTTTTAATATTACAGATGTTTTGATAAAAACACGTGTGATTAAAAAAAATGTTAATGTGTTACGAAAATAAATTTTTTACGACAGGAAAGTACGACTTCTTTCTCATTCTCAAAAGGCTATTAAACGTTAAAAAATAAATAAAATATAGAAAAATCTATTAATTTTTTAGTATAATGTTTTTTACTGTGATTAAAAGGTTCTGAAGAGCAATTTCACTCTAACATGTGATTATAATACATAGAATTTTTTTTAAAGGTGTAGAACGTTACCTCCTATGGAGTTCTTTTAGTCTGACATTCATACTTATTTGTCCTTGAGAATATTGCTCAATAACATCCCCAACATCATAAGGTTTGCGAGCTTGCTGTTGGAACAATGAAAACAATTATCAAACTCACGTGAATTTTCTATATTGATATCCATAAATAAACATGCTTTTAATTACTTACTGCATTCCAAATGATTGCATAAAAAATATTTCAGGTTGTTAAAAGTACTCAAATTTCAGACAAAATCATTCTATGAAATTGTTATTTGAAAGTAACATACCTGAAATTTTCTTTTGGCAACGAAGTATTTAATTTTTCTTAGAGCTCGTATGGCATTTTTGTGTGCCTCAGAAAGTCTAGAAAAAAGGAATAAAAGTTGCAAGCCATTTTCGAATTAATTATCTTTAAATTAAAACTTACACACTTAAGAACATTTTTAGATTTTTTTTTAAATTTTTGTAATGAACTTGTTTCTTTCAATACTTTTTAAAATTAGGATCAAATTTTAATTGTTCTTATTAAATGTACAGGGTGGTTATAAAATAACGTGAGCTGTTCAGAGCCCGCTAGCACACGAAATTCTACATGAAATCTTGCCGAATTTCAAAGGCGCACATCGTAAACCATGTTACTTCAATTTCAGAAATAAAATAAAATAGTACCAAAAATCGCCACTAGGTGAAATTTTGGAGCTGTAAGAGTGTATTACTGTGAATATTGAAGAACTAAATTTGAAAAGATGTTTATTAAATCAATTTTGTCAAGAAAAAATAGTTATTCAAGAATAAGGTTTAATATGATCTCTGAAGAATTTCATTAAAAACATTGCGCGATTTCCATCCTTATTACTTTTGACTGTGGGGACTAATTAACTATCGTACTTACTGAGTTAAGCTCCTTGGATCTGCAGGGTCGTCATCAAATACATTGTCTGAAGGGTATTCATCATTGGGATACATTGCCTGTAATTTCGAATTTGGAGAGCCTAAAAATATTATGATCAGTGAAATATTTCATGTAAATACGCATGTCAAGCAAACTTACACTTGCAGTTCAAAATCAAAACAAAAAGTACTTAAAAATAATATTACCGTCTTTCTTCAGCAGGTCATCATGCAAAGAAATCATCATATCTGGCACACTTCTAGATTGGTGAAGACCTGAAATGTTTAGAAAAAGATTCTATCGTTGAAAATGGAAGCGATTGAGAAATATGAGAGAGCTTTTTGAATAAAAATTCGCTTTAAATAAATTATATGACGGTTCAAATGTGCACTAATTTGCGATAAACGCATTTTAGTTTAACGATTTTAAAGAGAGCTTTGAAATAGCTATTAAGAGAAGATTGCCATAAAATTAAAAGATTTAAAGAGTTTGAGAAAAAGCTCGATATCCACTGAAATGTTACACAACACAGATGAACCAGAAAGATGTGATGTAAAGGAATTGAAATAAAATTGCGAGAAGAAATAGTTTTAAAACACGACGGGAAGTTTCAATGTAACAATCACAAATCATTGTAAAGTTTATGATACTTAGAAAATAATGGAGAGATTATTGGAGAATTATAATTCTTTGGAGAACTTGCGTGAAGTGATAAAGAAAATGGTAATACTTTGTTACCATAAGTTATAACATTAGTACCACTGAACTTCAAAGTCTGTCCTTTTGAAGTTTCAATAGCCTCATTTTTTCCGTATTTCAGTTAATTTCTTTGAAGATGTTTTCAAAGATATTTATTAGTTAAAAAAAAGATAGTCTGCGTATTAAAGTGATAAATTTTCAACATCGTTTTGTTAACCTAGGCAGCGGCAGCACACGTAACGGTTAAAAGTTTCATAAACGTTTGAAAATGGTTGTCACTACGACGATAACCAATTTAAAATTTTCATCTAGCAAAATTTAGCTGCCTAGAAAACGAAACAGATTAAAAACAGAAAACATCGTGACAGAAATTTTGTACTTTTCAAATTTGATGCTTGAATATTTCTAAATTACTTCTATAGCTATTCTTGAAAAGTAAATTGAGCTACAGGAAAACTAATTCGATACTTTATTGAGCTGTTAATGCGATGTAATACCTGTTCAATTTTTCAAACTATACAAAATTTATTCTCATTCTTTCACAAATTTCATTTATCTCTCAAGGAAAGTAATAGTTCAACACTGCTGAATGCATTTTTATTTCACTGATATTGAAGTTTAAGGCAAGGGTGGATCCAGAAATGCTCCAAGTGAGGGGCGATGTTTTTTTTTGCTACTTGCCCCCCCCCCCCTTTTTTTTTTACCACATTATCCTGGTTAACACAGGTATATTAAAAATGCTTAAGTCTTCAATTTCGAAAAAATTCCAGATCAGAACCCCGAATCCCAACCACTTCTCATAGTATCATTGAAGATCATCTAAAATTGACTTTTTGGAACTTCAAAGTCTAAAAACTGGTGGAGAAGAGTCCCTTAAGGGAGAGACGATCGCCCCTCCCTTGTATTCGCCCTTCTTTAAGGACAGAAATTTGTGGATTCAAATAAATTTGAATAATGAGAAATACATACCTGATTTGGGAGCTTCAAGATTCACTGCTATTTCTCCGTATGTTTTACGATCATTATAATCATTTTTTTCCATTTCCATTTTCGACTTCGGTCGTCTCCTTCTTAGAGCAGCCATAGTTTTGTTGTACTAAAATGCAGAAAAGTCATCAGGAACTCAAGGATTTGAGCTCTGCCTCTCATAATTATAATTCCTCTAATAAAATTCATGTATGTATTACACAAGGGTGGATCTAGAAACTTTTAAAGGGAGGGGAGATTAATTTTCATTACTTACTTCGTACTTTGTAAACTGGTTAACAAACACTGATCAGAAACATTTCGGACTTTAATTCCGAAAAATTTCTAGGGGAGAGCCTTCCAAAATCATTAAAAAAAACTCCGTTTTTTGAACTTCCATATCGAAAAATTACCGGTTGAAAGTAACCCGAGGGAGGGGCGATCGCCCCTATCGCCCCTTCCTTGTATCCGCCCTGTTATTACATTCAGGGTGATGTTTTCACAGCCGGCAGAATTAAGAACAGATAAATTATGTGCTTGTATCAGCCTTGGAGAGAAAAACTTTTACATTAATCTTTGAATAGAGAAAATTAACTTATGTATCTGTCAGAGTGGAAAACGTCACCTTGGTATCATTTTTGCATAAAAATATTTAAAATTTTGCAGGTATAGCAAACGGCCCTTTAAAGAAAAATCCGCATTTTCGAAGGTTAAAAGGCAAATTCATTATGAGATATATTTTTCCGCAAAACTGTTTTTCTATGTACTTCCGACAATCTGTGGATCTTTTCACGCTTTTTTGTCAACAATAATAATTTACTATATGCGTAAAAATGCACTTATTTTAACTTTACGAGTGTGACGTCCACTTTTAGACAAAATACAATCGCTTTGTGACAAGATGCCGTAGAAAAAACTTCAATCACAAACGAAGAAGAGTTTTAAAATGAAAAAACCAAAACTAAACTACTTTTTGTTGAAATTTAAGATGTATACTAGTATTACAGTCATTGTTTTTTAAATGTTTGAGTGTGCTATTGTTAGTTTTTAGCTTTTACATATTTTTCACATTTCATATTATCGTTTCTACACATAACTAAAGCGTATGTGAGTGTTGTTAATATTTTTAGCTATAACATATACACTATTATCGTTTTTTACCAATCGTTCGGATTATACGCTGTTACCATGCCACTCTATTCCGTAGAATATCGGAAGTTTACTGTATTTCAAGGTTTCAAAATTAAGGTCCACGAGAGTCTTGAAAGAATCAAATCCCAGATTCTTCTTTTGGCGATAGGACGTGTGATTGTAAAAAATACATTCTTTCAGGACGGCAGAATTTATTAGTTTTTAAAAAATCCACTAATAAGACTAGAAAATTCCATGTTGTAAATACGCTTACCACTCTCTGTATCAGCAAAATGACACATTCGCCAACATGAGCCTGGAAGGAAATTTTATTACGCTAGTTGCTAAAGGGGCAATGCTCAGTGGCGGATTTACCATACCGCAAATGTTACAATTGCAAAGGAGCCGCATGACCAAGGGGCCCCGTAGAAGTTACAAAAATGCATATGATCAATGCTTTGCTTTGTTCTGTGATAGACTAAAGGGCGCTCAAAAAAAGCATTGCTACGGGCCCCAAACTTTTAAATCCGCCACTGGTACGGCTAATTGTCAATTGAAAATTCAGATTTGAATTGAGTTTTAATCTACTTACAAATTATGCAAAACATGTGGAACATAACCGATTAAAAAAAAAATTTATAACACTAACATTGCCAGAAAGTTTTCCATCTCAACTGTGCTAAAACAACGCGGAGATTCAATAATATTTTAAAAGATATTATACCTAGTTTTATACCTACATTTCACATTTCACACTCCAGGGTCCCCCGTACCTACCACAGCTTCGTGGTTTAACCGGGATAGGGCCCTGAAGAGCGCTCTGTTCTTAATTTTGAACCAGAACCTAGGGTCGAGCAAACCCTAGGCCCAGCACCCCCAGAAGTATCGTTTCACTTGGAGGACTTTGTGACCACGACATTTTTAACGCCTCCCAGCCACCATTAATCAAGACTGTGGATCTTTGTTCGGCTGGGATCGAACCCGGGTCCCTCCGGACACAAGTCCGATGCCTTACCGATTGGGCCACCACGGCCCAGTTTTATACATACAACGATTATTTATTTCTTGTACAAAATAAAGCAAGTATTCTATACACACACGAAAGGTTTTTACTTAAATTTCAGCTCAAATATTCATTTAACCCTTTATGCCCCGACGGGACTCAGAAGTCCCGCTTGTATTAGTTTAGTATTATGAATCCTATATGACTAGAATCATGCTGAAGCTTTTAAGTACCACTCCTTGTACTTCGCTGAGAGGCTGACAGATGGTACCTGGGATCCCTATATAGAAGCTTAGCTTTGCTTCAGAGTCGTGCAATACGGAGAGCGACTTTACCAAATCAGGTTGCTTGCAGAAAAGCGCCAGCGAGAATTGGCGCGTAATCGCTCGCTGTATTCTGTCCGGTTTTTTAGTTTGCAAAACTGCTACTTTACCCGGTTTGATTATTTGGCAAAACAACATACGATGCGTAAAGACGTAAAGACACTTTTCCACACATTTTCGAAATATTGGGAAATTGAAAAGCATAATTTTTTAATATTTTGCAATGTTATAGTTGAGATTTTTTTATATTCGAGATATTTAAATGATATCATTAGGAATGTTTCTATTTTAACCTTATTTTTTAATGTTTAATTTTACTTTGTGATCTTGATTTTTTTTTTTACTTCATTCGCCAAAACCTGCCAAGCTAAGAATCCGCTTAAACGAGCATAAAAGCAAAATTAAAAGCAGTAGACTGCTTTTACCGTGGTATAATTTAGTGAAAATAACAAAATGAATAAATGAATATCCTACAGCCCAGAAATGAACAAGTTATATTAAGACCAGCGGGTGACCGAGCTCCGCTCGAGGAAAACAGGTATCGAAGCTAACTCGAAGATTTAAATGTTCAATTGTGATTTATCAAAACAATACATGCCATAAGAAAATTTGTGAAACCATTGGTGAAAAGATAACCGGTTAAAGTGCTGCATTGTAAACTATTCTAAACAACGTTAGAGTTTAGAAAGGGCACTATTCAAAACAAAGATTAAGTTTGAAAAGTCATAGGAAATAAAATGTAACTGATAATAAAAAAAACTATACAATTAAAGAAATGGTACAAAGTGAGCAGTGTAATAGTCCGAGAGCCAGTAACAGATATATATGACCAAGTTCCTCTCAAGTGATAATTAGTAAAACGCAGCAGAAAATCGAACTATGAAGCCTCGTGAATGTCAGCTGAGGCTCGGTGGGGGGGATGAGCAGTTGGAACCTCCCACGCTTGAAGAAAAAAAAAAAAATTCAGTCATTTCCTCTCGCCTAAAAATTTACCAGATGATAGCTTATATGTAACTATTGATAAATATATACGTCAGCTGGCTGTATCTCGGTGGAAAAATTGTCAGCTGATACTTTGAAGGTCGTTGCGTAGAAGTTAGCTAGAAGCATTTACTGACTGAAGCATTTACTGTTCGACAAAAAAAAAAACCTTGAAAATGCTTCTGGTATTTTGAAGGCTGATTCTTATGTAAAATGACCCCCTGAATCCGAATATGACCCCCGTTTTCCCCCATCACGTCCCAATTTTTTTTAAAACGCCCCCCCCCCCTTTTTTTTTCATTTTTCCTTAGTTTCAGGGCTATTATTTTTTTTTTGGAGGGGAAAGGAGCCTTATATTCACCAATAAATTTTTTTGGATGTCAAGAGAGACTCAAAGTTTAAAATCATGAGCACCGAGAAAAAATCGGGGAACTTGGGGGGGGGGGGGGGGCGTGGCCACCCAAAATATTTGAAAAATCACCAAAAACGATCTTTTTATTCTAGTTTCTTTAAAAAGACCTTTAAAACATTTTTTTCGGTGCAGAACCAGAGTATAGGATCCGCTCCTATGGCTCCAGGGTCAGAAAAAATTTTCACGCTGTAAAATTTAAAAAAATAATAATAATGCTTTAAAAATCGCACTTTGCACTCGAGTTTTAAAGGAGGTCTTCAGCCAAAAAAAACAAAATTGTGGCTGATTCTTATGTCAAATGACCCCCTATTTCCAAATATGACCTCAGTTTCCCCCCTCCACCCCCTCTTTCCAGAGAGTCCCCCCCCCCCCCAATTCAGAGTCATTTTACTAATTCGGAGGGGAAAAGTACATTACGTAACCGGTTAAGATAATTCTAAAAGGCAACAGAGGTTCAAAGTTCAAAATCATGTACATGTGTACCAAAAATATAAACTAGGGCGGTATACCTCCCCCCCCCCAAAAAAAAAAAAGAAAAGAAAATTCAATACTCTGATTTTTCACAAAAAAAAAAAAAAAAAAAAAAAGGTTTAAAAACGTCTCTTAGAAAAACAAGAAAAGAAGATTTTTTTTTTTTTTGGGGGGGGGGGGTATACCGCCCTAGTTTATATTTTTGGTACACATGTACATGATTTTGAACTTTGAACCTCTGTTACCTTTTAGAATTATGTTAACGGGTTACGTAATGTACTTTTCCCCTCCGAATTAGTAAAATGACTTTGAATTGGGGGGTTGAACTCTCTGGAAAGAGGGGGTGGAGGGGGGGGAACTGAGGTCATATTTGGAAATAGGTGGTCATTTGACATAAGAATCAGCCACAATTTTGTTTTTTTTTTTTTTGGCCGAAGACCTGCTTTAAAACTCGAGTGCAAAG
>JAXGGA010011046.1:0-44089 GCA_038373865.1 Uloborus plumipes
GTTAAAAATAAAAGAAAGACGAAAAAAGTATAAAAGTAGCTTAATACATCGAAAAAATATCGCCAAGTCCAAAAAATATCGCCAAGTTAAAAAAATATCGCCAAGTCCAAAAAATATCGCCAAGTTAAAAAAAATAAAGAGGTAAAATGAATATCGAAAATATTAAAAATTTGAAAGTAGGGTAATTAGAGATGGGGAATTTGTGTGTCGGTCGGTCTGTCGGTCGGTCGGTCGGTCTGTCTGTCCCCCCTAATAACTTTTGAATGAACAATCCGATTTGGACAAACTTTTTTTTTGTTTGGAAAGATCTCGGCGGGTACAGCTCATTCCCATATTGATTTTTTGATTTGAACAATTTTTGGTTTCAACTTTGAGCCGTTCAAATAACCGGTCCCGCGATACTAACTTTTTAATGAACAGTCCGATTTGAACAAACTTTTTTTTGTTGAAAGAACTTTTCAAGGATACTTCATTCCCCGTATATACATTTCCGATTTGATACAATTTTTCATTCAACATTGAAGCCGCTCACAGCAAGCTGTCACCCCTAATAACTTTTGGAGCTAAAACAGTCCGAAAAAAAATGACTGACTGTGCAGACGATTTTTTGTTTATTTATTCATTTGTTTTATTGAATTTATTATTATTATTATTATTATTTTTGGCAGACGATTTTTGTTTGTAACAAAAATGTTTCATTCACTAGGACATTATTATTCTTTATTTATATTTAACAACTGGCAACGGATTAAAAGTGAAATTCGAGACATTTTATCAACGGACGAGTTTTTTTCTTTTTTTTTTTTTTTTTTCTTTCTTTCTTTGATAAAATGTGTTTTTGATGTACTTTGTACTTTTAATTTTTTTTGAAAACAATTGAGAATTTTTCTACGGAAGAACTGTAACAGTTACATTCTTTAAAAGGTGCGACAAAACTTTATTTATTCATTTATTTACTTTTTATGTGTCTATTTCATCTGATGAGAGAGGTATATTTTGCTTTTAAAGGTATGTTTGACATAATTTTTAGTCTTAGATAATCAAGAGAATAATGATCAGATGCTAGAATGCCGATGTCGATGTACGGGAAAGTAGGCTCGTTTAGTTCTTGACAGAACTTCTTGTTAACTTCATCTCCTCAAGAACAAAACTGAGCTGAGCGTCAATCGAGGCACCAAAAGATTTGTAATTTTCCGGGGAACCTCATACACTAGGTGGCCAAAAGTATCCGGACACTTTCAAAAATTTACATTCTTACATATAGCTCGAGAAATAAGTGATCAATTGTTCTTTAACTTTAGTCATACAAAATATAGACTTCACCGAACATTTCCAAGTTGAAATTAAATTACCCTTGCATTTGGGGGACGACAATAAGGGGGTTGAAAGAAAAACCGCTTTTTGACCATAACTCTTCGAAAATAGCTCGGAATAAGCTATCAATTTCAGTAATTAATTAGCATACTATGTATAATTACTGTACAAATTTTTATGAACGTACCACTCTTACTTCTGAAGATATGAAACATTTTTGAAAAAACGGCAATTTTATTTGAAGGGTTTTTGCTCATAACACGCAGAGTTTTTGATCAAACTTTATCACAACTTCAGGAAAGATGACAAAATACAAGAGAAATAACATACTAAAGCGGTAAATAAAAATATTAAAAATTCGATGAGATATGAACGTTAAAAGGAAATAATTTTTCACGGCGCATGCGCGAACGACAGAAATTTATAACTACAAAAATATTGTAGCCTGATTTATACTGCATCTTATAAAAAAAGTTCCAGTTGAATATCATGAAAAATGAAAAAGATATCAGCGATCTAGTGAGCTGTATTTCATTCATTTCGCAGACAATACATAAATAGTGAGGGGTTGTCCACAAATAGTGTGGTGACAATCGATCATTTTTTTTCAATGTTAAATTGTATACAGTTTGAAAATTTATATTCGGCATAGAAGTCACATTTCGTCTGTTCGGCCAAAAAGACCTTATACGTACGTTTCCAAAAGTATCCAGACACCCTCTGAAACGTTGGTTTTGAAAGACGACGCAATAACCTTTAATTTAAAAATAGCTCTTTGTGGACAGACCCTCACTATTTATGTATTGTCTGCGAAATGAATGAAAAACAGCTCACTAGATCGCTGATATCTTTTTCATTTTTCATGATATTCAACTGAAACTTTTTTTATAAGATGGAGTATAAATCAGGCTACAATATTTTTGTAGTTATAAATTTCTGTCGTTCGCGCATGCGCCGTGAAAAATTATTTCCTTTTAACCTTCATATCTCATCGAATTTTTAATATTTTTATTTACCGCTTTAGTATGTTCTTTCTCTTGTATTTTGTCATCTTTCCTGAAGTTGTGATAAGGTTTGATCAAAAACTCTGCGTGTTATGAGCAAAAACCCTTCAAATAAAATTGCCGTTTTTTCAAAAATGTTTCATATCTTCAGAAGTAAGAGTGGTACGTTCATAAAAATTTGTACAGTAATTATACATAGTATGCTAATTAATTACTGAAATTGATAGCTTATTCCGAGCTATTTTCGAAGAGTTATGGTCAAAAAGCGGTTTTTCTTTCAACCCCCCTTATTGTCGTCCCCCAAATGCAAGGGTAATTTAATTTCAACTTGGAAATGTTCGGTGAAGCCTATATTTTGTATGACTAAAGTTAAAGAACAATTGATCACTTATTTCTCGAGCTATATGTAAAATCGTGAATTTTTGAAAGTGTCCGGATACTTTTGGCCACCTAGTGTACGTCTAATCTCACTTTTGCACGACTTTAATTCTTTAATTAGCAAAGATATCAGTTTAAACGCCAATTCTTGTGGAAATTCGTCCAATCTGAAACTTTGAAAAGTAACTGGAAGGTCGTCAATAATTTCTTCTTCTGAATCGAATGAAAAACGACTGAGTAGACGTGATAGAAAAGTTAACCTTAGGTTTAAGTGAAAGTGGACGCACAGTTTAATGCACCATGAGAAGGAGCAAGGAGCAAAGAGGTAGCGAAGCCACAAAATGTCACCCCTTTAGGCGGCTGATCTAGCCTCCCTAGTAAGACTATTAAATGATAACGTAAGTAATGTATATCAAGTTTTGAGCTCATTAGCTCTATAGATTTTGTATAAATATATGAGGCATGTGTGTCTCTGTGGTGAATTAGAGATGCAGAGCAATAATCATTTTCCAAAATTTGTTTAATTTATATTTAACGCAAAAATGTTTGTACAATTAATGACAGTATCTGCATTTAATCTTAAATTAAAAGGTACTCTTGAATGAAAGTAGAGGCAAGACAGTATGAAAGTAGATACATTTCATTTGCAATGTTTTCTAAATAAAATTGCAGTGTATTTTTGATTTTTTTTTTCTGTTGCTAATATTAAGATTCTGATATCACAACGTAGAAAATATAATGAATAACTTAATTGTATTCGATTGTTTCAGAAATAAATTTTGAAATTAGGGAGCTATTTCTTAAAGGGTATATCTTAAATTCTATGCAATATACGTTGTTCAAAAAGGAAACTAAAGCCTTAGTAAATACAATAGTTCAGAAATTCAACTTTCTCAAGCAGATGGAATGAATAATCAATTCAATGCGTCGGTCCGTTTTCCTCATGCGGGCTTCAATGGAAAAGAAAAAAAAATCTACTAGATCAGACTTCAATAAATAACAAATGCATTGAAAGGGAATGTAATGAAGAAGCGAATTGCTTTTGATAACCTTTATCGTGGTTATTGCGATGGGTAATTGCGCTGAACACTTATTCCATTGCACTTATTTTCCAGAGTTTCAATAAATTAGTCACTTTCGCAAATAAAACAAGAAGTTCTGTCAAGAACTAAACCAGCCTACTTTCCCGTACATGGTCATCGGCATTCTAGCATCTGATCATTGTTCTCTTAATTATCTGAGACTAAAAATTATGTCAAACATACCTTTTTAGCACTTAAAGCTGATTTCTAAAAGCAAAATATACCCCTCTCATCAGATGAAATAGACACATAAAAAGTAAATAAATGAATAAATAAAGTTTTGTTGCACCTTTTAAAGAATGTAACTGTTACAGTTCTTCCGTAGAAAAATTCCTCAATTGTTTTCAAAAAAAAAAAAATTAAAAGTACAAAGTACATCAAAACACATTTTATCAAAGAAAGGAAAAAAAAAAAGAAAAAAAAAACTCGTCCGTTGATAAAATGTCTCGAATTTCACTTTTAATCCGTTGCCAGTTGTTAAATACAAACAAAGAATAAAACACCCTTGTGAATGAAACATTTTTATTACAAAAAAAATCGTCTGCCAATAATAATAATAATAATAAATAAATAAATAAAATAAAACAAATGAATAAATAAACAAAAAATCGTCTGCACAGTCAGTCATTTTTTTCTGAGCCTGCATTTCCGCCATGTTTGCGGAGTCGGAGTCGGAATCAGAGTCCTCACAGAAGATTACTCAGAAAAGTACTTTGCAAACATAATTTATCAAAACCATTTTCTTACAAAGTTAGTTTGAAGGAAATCCGACTCTAAGTTCAGGATCAACATTCAACTTAAATTCCCCGTAGGTGCTAATGTTAAATTTTTTTTCTGAAAGCATCGTGGGACAGGTTGTTTGAACGGTTCAAAGTTGAACTAAAAATTGTTCAAATCGAGAAATCAAATATGGGAATGAGCTGTACTCTCCGAGATCTTTCCAACAAAAAAAAAAGTTTATTCCATTCGGATGGTTCACTCAGAAGTTATTAGGTGGGGAAAGGTTGCTTGAACGGTTCAATGTTGAACGAAAAAATGTTCAAATTGAAAATTTAAATACGGTAATGAAGTATCCTTGCTGAGATCCTTCGAACAAAAAAAAAAGTTTGTTTAAATCGGACTGTTCATTCAAAAGTTATTAGGGGTGACAGCTTGCTTGAGCGGTTCAATGTTGAACGAAAAATTGTTCAAATCGGAAATGTAAATACGGGAATGAAGTATCCTTGAAAAGATCTTTCGAACAAAAAAAAGTTTGTTCAAATCGGACTGTTCACTCAAAAGTTAGCATCGCGGGACAGGTTGTTTGAACGGCTCAAAGTTGAACCAAAAATTGTTCAAATCGAAAAATCAAATATGGGAATGAGCTGTACTCGCCGAGATCTTTCCAACAAAAAAAAGTTTGTCCAAATCGGAATGTTCATTCAAAAGTTATTAGGGGGGGACAGACAGACCGACGACCGACCGACGACGACACACAAATTCCCCATCTCAATACCCTACTTTCAAATTTTTAATTTTTCGATATTTACTTTTATTTTTAACTTGCTTTTGATATTTTTTTAACTTGGCGATATTTTTTGGACTTGGCGATATATTTTTTTTACTTGGCGATATTTTTTGGATTTGGCGATATTTTTTAGATGCATTAAGCTACTTTTAATACTTTTTTCGTCTTTCTTTTGTTTTTAACTCGAAAGTAGGCTAAAAAGAACTTGCCTCATTTTTTTTCCTTTACAGAAAGCGAATACATACGTATACGGGAAGATCCAAAGAAAAGCGTGCATTATATAGGTGAATATGTAGTATGTGATAATAAACTAATGACAAATTGGAAAAATGTAGTAAATATTGGTATCATTTAGCTCAGTCTTAAGTTTAAGCTTTTAACTCTATGCAACGACTCCACAACACATGACGAGGTTCAGCGCTCCATGCCATTGCGACTATTGCAAGTGGCATGTGAGCAATTCCACAGTAACAGACGTATCACTTTTTCACAAAATAGCTTAAAAAGACTAGAAATATGTTAAATTCTTACTTTTTTTTCAAAATATTAATGAAGAACATGGTCTTTACTACCATGTAATGCAGAAAAATTTTGAAGAATATTCCAAAAAAAAAAATATTGAAATAGCATTTTCTCTGCAGCAGACGTATCTCGTTATTTACGTCTGCTACGGAGCCAAAATACCATCACATAAATACTGTTTCTGAAAATTTTCAAAATTTAACTGCATTATATGGTAGTAAAGACCATGTTCTTCAAAACTTCATGTAACGGACTTGACATATTTGGAGTCTCTGCAGGCTGTTTTGGGCGCAATCGATGCTCTTTTTCAAAACGGAATTGCCCTACTATCCCCCCCCCCCCATCTATCGATACCATCTTCAATGCCGTATCCTCACCACATCTGTCGTGTAAACGGGGCCAATCTATGTAGATACTTATATACAGAGATGTCGGTAACGGTGTCGCGAGTTCAATGTTTTTTTCTCATCGTAAAAAATGTTATTAACTCATTCATTCACTTATTTCGTTGTTCATTTCCCATTTTATTCACTCATTTCTTTTTCTCATACATTAATTAATTCATTTTTCTTATTTATTTATTCGTTTATTATTTTTATTAAAAACTAATTTATTCATTTATTCGTGCGTTCATTTGATGAAAACTATTGTAATTCATCTTCTAGAAAATGTTTCATTACAAAAATATCGTATTTTTTCACTTTACTTCATTATTTTTTCATGTGAAAAATTTCCACCATTTTTTTGAAGGTACCAAAACACTGCCAAAAATGAAAAATAACATTTAAACTCAAGTTGTATCACAAAATACATTATTCCTTCTTTATGCACACTGATTTTTAGAACAAATTTCCAATTTGTTTATTTTGAAGCAGCAGAGGTGGCGCTAGGAAATGCCCGACAGGGGGGCAAGCTTGCCCGACAGGGGGGCACAGGTATAATTTAAAAATTAAAAGTCCCCCCCTCCCCCCGTTCTCCAGTGTTTTAATTTTTTATGGAGCATTCGCATAAAAGGTAATCATTCTGACCATAAACCCAAAACAAAACAGTAAAAGTATTAGGAGTAAATTAAAAAAAAATAAAAAAATCCAGACCCTAAGTGCCGACCTCATATTAAAACGAACTACACTGATCAAAAAGCATTTTAAATTTAAATAGGGTCACCTGGGGTAATTCCTGGTCAAAAAGCATTAACATCCAATTATCACAAAATCTATCTAAGTTAGAGTTACAAATTTTGGTATGAAGGAAGCACATTGGGATGTCCATCGAATAAAATATTCATGCTATCAACAATACATAATGAACTTGAGTAATTGTCGTTAATTAGTGACCAGGAATTACCCCAGAGATGGGGTAATTCCTGGCCACTTACGGGGCAATTATTGGTCACTCAAATGATTGATGAAAATGCATACATTTTGTAAGCACATTATTAATACAAGTTATTAAACTAATTAGATAAAGAATTTATTTATATATATAGCTAATTAAACACTGTATTTAGTTTTTTTAAGGAAGAATGCAATTGTTTTCAACATAATAGCTTTACTTAATAAAACTTAGCCAAAATACTTTTTATACACTTTGTATGCAATAGCTACAGCTTTTATATCTGTTGTGAATGAATCTTCAGCTACCAAATAAATAGGTCCATAAAAAATATGGTGCACATGCACCATACACACTGAGCACATGCTTCTGTCTGTTATGAACAGGTTAAGGTGAACAGTTAAGTGAATAGTACAATGCAGTTACAATTAAGCATTTTTCTTAGTATAATTAAGAATAATTATTAAAACTTATAAAATAATTGGATGAAATTTAACAAAGAAAAATTCAGTATATTGTATACTTATCATTAACAGATAAGAATGTTACATTGCGGTTACAGTTAACTTTGCAGTTAAGGCTCACAGAGTTACATATAGTTTAAATCAATAACATATGTCAATAATAGGTGAAATAATAATCCATAAATATTAAAAAAAGGACTGACCAGGAATTACCCCACTGACCAAGAATTACCCCAGTAGCCAGGGGCATTATTTGGAGCCTTCCTGCAAATTATTCAAAACAATAATGGTAAATCCAAAACTATTTTTCAGTAACTGACATGGTACCTAATTCAACCAAAAAAACGAAAAAGAAAAATATTCAGAAGTTTGAGTTTGAGCACGATCTTTGTACAAATGTATCAAAACTAAGACCAATCTTGTTTTAGGAAATTTAACAAGCGATTTTTAAAATATTTTTTTTTTCAAACTAAATACACAGTCAACTCATAAATAAGTAATGAATTGCAATGAAGATAGTTCAGAGTACCTCTGTGATTTTTTTCATTTTGCTGAAGGATTATTAAGACATAAAAAGGACTGTGACCAGGAATTACCCCAGAAACTTGCTGATCAGGAATTGCCCCGGGTGACCCTACATTCAGTTGTTTTCAAGAGGACCAGGTAAACGCGGAAAAGGAACGATAATCCTTACTAGTAAATTTGCTAGTCGGCAAAAGCAGAATAAAGAGGGAAAATTGAATATTCTTTTAAAACCTCATACTAAAATCAATTACAAGTATTTTAATTGTTAACAAATATAAAATGGCAACAGAAAAACATTTTAAATCATTGAGTTTTCTTTCTTCGTGGGCCAACAATGACATAGGCTTCCAATTGCGTAAATTTAAGGTTTAGCCGCATTTTCTAAAAAAAGTTAGCATTCGAATTCTAAATAACATGGAAGTTTCAAACACATTCTATCAGATGCAGAATTTTTTTTCATTTTGATACTGTTGTTTTACTTTTCTCTTGTTTTTTTTTCTCTTCAAAAATCGTGAAAAACCTTTTAAATATTTTTAATTCATATCTTCGTTAATTAATGTCATTCGAAAACGCGATCTAGCTGAGAACACTCTCCTTTCAAACAATTTTTTTTTTTTTTTCGAAATGGTCCATCCAATCAGCCTGTAGAGTGCCACAGACATATCGACAAATACACAGACAAGTCAACCCCTTTCCTTGTTGCGTCGGGGGTTTACAATCAGGATTGAAACTAAACAAAAGGATAAAGATGTACGTACATCTACAATTTTATTTTCCGAAAGAATTTCAGAGATACACAAAACGAAAATATTAAATGATAAAGGAAATGAAAAACAAATAAAGTGTAATTGAACTTAATATATAAAAAGAATTATCTTATAAACTAGTCTGCTTGAGAGTGAAAAATATGAGCGAAAAAAAAGTATCAACACTTTTTTTCCTCACCTCTAAACACAAAGGGTGTAGATTTAATTTTTAACTCGTTGCTATCTAAATGTGTACGTTTTTAAATGAAAGAAAGAAAGAAACGAAGAAAGAAAACACAAAAAAAAAAAAAAATCAAATTCATACTTATTGATAAAAAAAAGGCATTTCAAAAGTTTATAACACACACTTACCCTGTTACTTCTGGACAAGATTTACATCTGTTCTGTTCTGTTAAATTTCAATTCGTTTAGATTTTGGTTAAGATTTTTTTTTCTCTTGTTAAGAAGTAACTCCGTGAATGAAAAGTTTTAGTGCATCCTGTCACCACGACGTGACGGTGCGAAGGGCGAATTTGAACTGGGGAGCAACGCTAGAGGAGCCCGCGGCACTGATTTACGAGAAGAAAAAGGGGTCTCAAGTATCGCTCCTGCTCAGAGGGTGGCAAAGGCCCTGGAGAGAAACATGTGTCTAGCGGCTGATTTTAAGAAATGAGGTTGAGGCAACTAAACAGCTATTTATTGTTGATGATTATCAGATTCTCAGAAAGTGACAATGTATGTCCGGTCCGTTTGCCATGCTGCTGCAACCCTGATGCTGCAGGCGATTTGCGGGTGGGGACAGCTGGTAAGAAAAAAAAAGGAAGATTTGTCCTTTTCAACCTGAACAAAAATTACTTTCTCCAGCAGAACTTACGTTCGTTCAAAAGATATGCGACGACATCTAGCCGATGCATCCTCTCCCGAAGGTTCTCGTGTTCAAAATTGGTCTGGAAACGCGTAATTCGTTAAATACTGAGAATATTTTAGAAAAAAAATATAGTTTTTTTGATTGAATTATTTTATTGCAAAAAGTTTTCTGATCCGTCGGGATCGGAAAGATTTTCGGCACTTAGATTTCTGTCGGAAAATTTGATCGTCGGATTTTCCCGACGAAGTTAGAAAATTTCCCCGATGGGGGGGCAAGACATTTCCGACGGGGGGGCAATTGCCCCCCCTGCCCCATAGCTGGCGCCGCCACTGTGAAGCAGGTGAGTCATCTTAATTATTTTACTTTGCCCCACATTCCACTACATACTCTTACATACAGAGGCAATGGTAACGGTAATAGCATCGCGAGTTCAATTGGTTTTTTTTTTTTTCTTTTTTTGTTCTTTTTTTTCTTTTCCTTGTTCACAACGCGAATAAAGAAATTTTTCACTTCACTTTCAAAGAAGTTTTTTTTTCTTAAAAAAGAAAAAAAAAACACTTAATTTTATTTCCGATACTTATTAAAGTGTTACAGGTAAGTTAAAGTATTCAGTTTAGGAATCATCATTAAATTTATCTCTTACGCAAGCCCGTCATTTAGGGGGGTCAATTGGGTCAATTGCCCCCCCCCCCCCCCCTCCGGCTTTAAGAAGTTAATGTATTTACGTATAAGTGGGAGCGGTTTTTGATGTTTTCCGATGAAATTGCATTGTGT
Source organism: Uloborus plumipes (assembly GCA_038373865.1). Lineage (NCBI taxonomy): Eukaryota > Metazoa > Arthropoda > Arachnida > Araneae > Uloboridae > Uloborus > Uloborus plumipes. The sequence continues at coordinate 10,517 of JAXGGA010011046.1, forward strand.
TTGACCCTTTGACTCTTTTGTCCCCTCCCCCCTGGAAAAACGTAAAATGAGGGGCCTGCTCTTGCGACGTGAATGGATATTCTAACAGTGAACTACAGTACTTGAAAATAAAAGGGATGAACAAATTTTGAGTTCTGCGTAAAACTTATACTAACTTTTTACAGATAATTTACAAATCAATAAATAAATAATTAAAATTAAATGACTTATAAAAAAAAGCTACTATTAAATAGAAAAAACCACCTTTAATGAATTATTAGAACACTCTATCAACTCAATTATTTAAAAAAAAGTGGTTAATCTGTTAAGAAGCTAAAATGCCACAGACAGACAGATACACTTTTTAAATTTATTGCCCCATCTTTTTGCTTCTGGGTTTAACCATTCCAATATTCATCATCAGCTGATTAATATAACCGACTCACTGAAAAGGGGACCCATACTTTGGATCGACATGAAAACCCTAATGCTCATAATAGCAGCTGTACTAAAAATATGCCATTCTTCAGGGGGAAAGATCTGGCAATTAAACTAGCTTAAGGTTTGCCCTTAGAGTACTATTCTAATTCTGGTTGAGATTAATTGAGTTTTATTGTTTAGCAGACGAATTGCTGCAAATAATACTCATGACACCTATTTATTTTACTTAATAAGTCTTAATCTTATTTTTTCTTCATTTGAGTAGATAATTCGATGATAAGGTAAACTCTAACTAAAGCATCTTCTCAATAAAATGCTACAAATAATCAAAAGTGACCCATAAATGTTTTGGTACCCTAAATGCAGCAAAGAGTATAAAGAATGCTCGATGGAGAGCAAACTTTCACTAAACAATGAATTTGTACTATTTAACGAAATTCCAGTTACAAGTACAGAGAAATGACCAGATAAAAACTGGTGCTTATAATTAAAATCTAAATGCGTATATATGAAACGAATGCGTTTTGTGAAAACGAATGAAATTCCTAACTTTTAGAAGACTGCCGCGAAAATTAATTAAATTTTTATTTGCAAAGAAAATACTTATCGCCTATGCACAATCTCTATATATTTATGACCAAAGAAAGAAAGAAATAATTAATGATAGAAAAAAGGGGGAAAATATTGCTTTGGCAAATATGAGTTTTCACACAATAATATAACCTATCTTTGCTATGACCAGAAACAAAACTTCTTTCAGTATTACAAATATATAGACGAAAGCATATATTTCCCTATCATTAAAAAGTAAAGTTGAACTTCGCATTTAAAAAGAAGATTAATAAACCGTATATTAAAGTTATATAAACAATTCAATATGGAAAATCTTTTAAAGAGCTTTGCGGGAAAACCATCTTTTTCGAATTAATAAAGAGAGGACGGAACTAGTTTTTTTTATTTGGTTTTCTACTACGAGTGAATTTCTTTTTTCTCAGAAATTAATCAAGCACTTCTTCCAGAAAGTACAAAATTAAGGGAAAATTCCTGCAATAGTATTCCGAGAATGCCAACTAAATCGAAAATTGCAATCAAAAAATCTTAAAGTTAACGAGAAAATCTCGAGCTTTTTGTCCAAAAAAAAGAAAAAAAAAAAAAAAAACGTCTTTGAACTTCAAGCACAGGGAAAAAAATCAATGAAGTACCAAGCAAATAATTCTATTCGCCGAAAAATATAAAACTTGGTTCTTCAAATCAATTTATTGAAAAGCAGTTTAATTGAAAAGCAAAGAAGATAGTTTTGAATTCGGACAATATAGCGGGGAGTTGAACATTTTTAATGGATATAAGTTCTTTTCAATCACTCTCACTAACTATTAGGCAACTCCACAGTAACAAATATACCATTGTTGTACAAAATACACAACAAAGACTCCAAACCCTACATCCTTATTTCATCGCTTGAATTATATGAAGAACTTTTACTCTATTTCTATGAAATGCAACTAAATTTTAATCAGAAATAGTATTTAAATAATATTTCTGGAAATCTTTTAAATCTAATTGCATTACATAGAAGTAGAATCTACGTTCTTCATAAAGTTCATGCAATGGAACAAGAATCGAACATATTTGGAGTCTTTGTAGAGTTTTTTTTTAAACAACTAGTAACTTTAATGAAATAGAATTGCTTTGTTGTGATTAATCAGAGCATTAACCCATTAATGCCTGACTTTTTTTTTCAATGATATTTTGTATACTGGTTAGAAACAGTGTTTAATGGACAGGAAAAATAATAAAAAATTTTATGTATGAAATATATTTTTTTATTAAGGAAAGAAAAATCGTCTCTTAAAAGTTACGATAGACCCCAGAGGGTACATACTTTTTTTACTAAATTTTTTTTCTGCCTACGATATAATATTTAAAAATACATTTTATGAGAAGAAATAAAATCAGTAATTTTAACATAAACTGGGAAGCTGGGAATAACTGAAAACTTGGCTTTTTTTCTTGAGATTGTGAACGATGTCATTTTTGATAAAGATCATATTAAAACTGCTACAGAACACACTATACAATGGTTATGTGCTGAAAGCTGTAAATAACGAATTGAAATAGTACCAAGGTACTAATTGAACACTATTATTTGGTTTAAATGTTCATTTTTGGGAAATTCAGACCTTTTTTGGACCGTCCCTAAAAAGGGACGCTAGGCATTAATGGGTGAAGGGAAGATTTCGGAAGAATTGAAAAAGATAATTGGGTCTTGGCGGTATCTTTATTTTCTGTTTAGTCGAAAACAGGAAAATAAAGTTACGTGACCACCATATTTGCTCCCCGAGCTCTACCTTTATATTTTATAAATGCCTTTTAATGACTTAATTTTTTATGTAGACTATTTTATACTTTAGTGTATCTATTAGTGCTACTATTGTAGTTTGTGGATTCTCTTATATTTTAATGGAGCGTTTAATGACATTAAATGGCTTATGGTTATTCAATATAAATAACTTTTTATACTAAAACGTGCTTTTATTCACTCGTAAAATTTATTAAGAAGAAAAAATTATGCATGTTGTCACCAATTTTTTGAACTGAAGGATAGAATTTCTGAAGGAGTAGATAAAAAGATAATACAATTTTCTTGTTGAAAATAAAATTATCAGCTGAAACGGAAGCAGTTAACGTAAAGACTTTGCAAAAGGAATCTACAGGGTGTCCACTCCTATCGTGGCCCAATAGCTAATTTCTAAACAGTTAGAGATAAGCATATAGTTTATTTAGAAAAAAATCTCCAAATTACGAAAGGAATTTTGGGTCTATTCAGTGTTTTTCAAAAAATCAAATTTTGAAAGAGTTACGAAATTTTTATACAGCCCCCCAATCCTATCAATCATATTTAGTAAAACATTCTTGACACTGTAACGTTTAAAACTAAAAAAAAAAAATCACTGTTCTACGACAAAAATTGACCGAGTTATGACGTTTTGAAAAATCAAGATTTTGCATTATTTCATGACGTCATCGAGAGATCGCTTAAGGGACCGTATGCGAAATCCTTCAAAATCTTGATTTTTCAAAACGTCATAGTTCGGTCAATTTTTGTCGTAGAACAGTGATTTTTTTTAAGTTTTAAACGTTACAGTGTCAAGAATGTTTTACTAAATATGATTGGTAGGACTGGGGGGCTGTATAAAAATTAAAATTTCGTAACTCTTTCATAATTTGATTTTTTGAAAAACATTGAATAGACCCAAAATTCCTTTCGTAATTTGGAGATTTTTTCCTAAATGATATGCGTATCTCTAACGGTTTAGAAATTAGCTATTGGGCCACGATAGGAGTGGACACCCTGTATGTTCTGTATTGTTCAGAAATGGAAGTATGAAGAAATTTTTGTGCTCAATTTCAAAACAAGTACGGTAAATTCTGTTTTAGACGTAACATGAGTAACAATTGATGATTAAATATGAATTACTTGGGAAGGGGAGGGGGGATGTTGAATTGTAAAAGTCCAAGATCCCTTTTTCTACAGAAGTTCTATTCTTCTTTCAATACACTTAATTAGAACACATAATTAGTAATTAAGACTGAACTTTAAGGGCTTAGGTTTTTTTTTTTTTTGTTTTTGTTTCGGAATTAGGGGGAAAAGATTGAATATTTGATATATCATCTAAGTCCTTACTTAAAATACAAAGGAAAGTGAGAGAAATTTTAAAACTTCAAGTTATACAAAAGAAACAGAAGCATTGAAAAGAACATGTACCTATAAATACTAAAGAAGCTGTTTGCAGTTATTTTCATTCATACATGTAATATATCTTAAAATGAATTTTCGAAGAAAGCTTTAAGCTGCAGCTGTTCCCACAATAGCCCCCAAAATGCAGTTCTATTCTTTTACTTTTTCTCTTCTCAAAATGAATTTAGTTCTTAAGTTTAAAAAGAGGCAAAATAGATAAAAAGAAAAAAAAATAACAACTCATACCAAAAAAAGTGGAACTAATAGCTAAACATGTTCTGCTCGGACGTTTTATTGCTCAATGGCGCGAGCATAATGAAACTACAACTACAGAGCAAAAACTCTTTTATTGTTCTCGAAGATATTTCCATTTTTATTCGAATAGTTTCTTCACTCTTTCGGCATTACATAAAAGTGGAAACTGCAATGTTCGTATGTCATCTAAGTGTTATCGTATACATCAGAATGTTATACGACAAAGCGATGGATGCTTTGTGCAGCAATGAAACACGAAATAAATGTACAAAAATCAGTACGGGAATAAAAATAGAACCATATAAAATTAAAATACATTAACTAAACTTTCACCATAACTGTAAATGTATTCACATGTTTCAGGATATTTTTAGTTGAGTACATCAAAAAAACATTGACCCTAACATATCGATGGTAGAAACGTCGATATTTTTACAAAAGCATTGACGTTTCGAAAACATGAACATAGAAGTCGCACCTTAAACATAAACATATTGAATATGAAAAAGAAAAACAAGTTTTTAAATTTATTAATGTAATGTAGGCATACATTGAATGATAGTTATAGAGACAGTATTTCGAAAAAAAAAATCAATATTAATATTCATGCATATAGATGTAGGCAGGAATTCAAGTGAAACACGGACGATCGCAACTCACCAATGCAATCGCAAATTTCCAAATTTGGATTCAAGTGAAACGATACAATCGCTACGAGATACGGATCCTATCGTAATTCAACTTCCAGTAACGATTGTAATTTTGGTCCATTGCGATTGCCTCGAAGCGATTGCAATGGTGTTTCACTTGAATTCGGCCCTTAGCCTCATAAATATGGAGGGATAAAGCGAGTCAAAATATTTAGAGATAGATAACCGTAGATGCAGAGATATATAGAGCTAGATACAGAAAATGATTTCTTGTAATTAACAATATTTTCAGATTAGATTGATAAATATCGAGATGGATTTATGCTGAGATCGATAAATGGGCGGTAGATGGACAGGTATAGCAATTGTTTTCTTGAATTTAATCAATAGACAAATCTGGAGAAAGATAAACTAGATAGATATTAATAGATGTGCAACAGATATAGATGTTGATTGAAATATATAAATAAATAAATAAATACAGAGATAGATCGATGAATGAATACAGAAAATTACACGCATACAGAGCAGACAAAGAGAGATAGATACCAGTAATAGAATAGATCAGCTTGTAAGAGACAAAAGCCAGTTAACCAATTCTTTTTATTATTAAAATTATATTTAAAATCCATTTAGTTCAATAAAATTAGCAAAATTCAGTTGTATATTGTATTTTATAATTATATTGGTTATGTTCAAATAGAGAATTTATCAACGCGTGTGGTTGATTCCATGACAGTTGAGCAATGAGCATCCATTGAATACAGTTAAACCTGTCTATCTCGAATTTCGCGGGACAAAAAAAAAATCGAGATACTGAGGTTTCGAAATACAGAGGTTGTGATAAAATTTACAAAAATAAACAATTGGAGCAAAGTCAAATACTTAATAGATTGTTTGGTATTTATATTGTTGGAAATTTTACTGTACGACATGTTGTGAGTCCACGTTTCACTAATTGTGATGACTAAGGCAGGAATTCAAGTGAAACAGGCGATCGTAAATTGCAATCGCTACTGGAAATGAATTACATTAGAACGTTTCTTGATACTGGAAATGAATTACATTAGAACGTTCATCGTGACGTCAGCGTGACGTTTGCCTATGAAAAACGAGCTAGATAAAACGTCACTGCCTACTTAGCGAATAAGAGGAGATCGCTGACTGCTTGTGAGCTCTTATTGGCTCCACCCGTAGTGACGTCAGTACCAAGTTAAGTTGCATTAGCATTTATTTTGCGATCGCATCGAAGCAATTGCAATGGTGTTTCACTTGAATTCCTGCCTATATCGATAGCAAGTTAATGCATATCTTTAAGTACGAACATAGTCTTTGAATGATTGTGCAAAAGATGATTTTTGTCTCCAAGCTATACCATTGGCTAGAGATGAAATTCAAACATGAGAGTCATCAAAATTCTAGATATAGAGGTGTGTGGGAAAAATCATTTGAGATAAACATGAGAAAAATCATTAAATTAATGCAGTAAGAGCAAGGAAATTGAAAATTTTCGACATAGAGAGGTTTTCGAGATAAGTAGGTTCGAGATAAACAGGTTCGACAGTATTTTCATATACGATCACTAAAGGGTGATCTATTAAAACGCATCAATCTAGTCACCGATGAGCCCAAGTTAACCGGTTGCTCTATTCAAACAGGATCATTAATTTAGTATTCATGGTCTGCGTTTTTTTAAATACTCTTAAAACCGTACCTTCAGTTACTCCTACTTTTACTCTGTGCTTTTACGGCTTTCTTCTCCTTCAATGAAACATTAATATATGAGCTATTCTGCATGTATATACTAATTGTTTTGTGATCGTTTTAAAAATGAATAGTATGTGTTTATCAGGGCTGTGTCACCTTATTATGCCAAGAATTACGATTATACAAAGATACAAAAATTTACAATTTGAACTTGAGTTTTATACGAGGAAACTTATGTAAGTCAAAATTCCTTTTTTCTTTAGTTTCTTAATGATTACAAATTGTATTTTAACTATACTCGCTGCTAACCATCCTTTACTCCGACGATATATTATGAAATATTAACAACTTTAAAGTCTTATCACTGGCAGATTTTTAATCAATGCATGTTGAACTACAATTAATGAGCATTTGTTCTACATTCTTTAAATTAAAAAGAAGGTTGTTTTTCTCTCTAAAGAATAACGAAGCTTTTACGAGCTATAAAGATTACATTGAATACTTACACCCTAAATTCGAAAAGTAAAAATTTCGAGAACATTACTTCTTTGATGAAAACTGGATTAACTGTAACATTTTAATCTCAATTTTATGCAAACAAATTAGGTGTTATTTTTATCGCCACAGAAAACCACATAATCCTTTAATCCTTGAAAGAAACGAGATTTAATCAGCTCTAAAACTGTTCCAGAACAGGAAATTAAACTTTCAACGTCAAATTCTCGATGCGCAAGCAGACGACATTTTATTTCTCAGCAAATAAAAGTGAAATTTTAATTCTGTGTAGAAAAAGACATTATTATTTGAAATGCCTTCCTCTTGAATGCTTTATGACTAATATCCTGGTGAAACAACTTTGTTACCCTATTCCGAAAATATTTTCTCGAACCATGTGAGGAAATATTTGTGTTACACCGTTCAAAATTAATTATTTAACCTTATATAAAACTACTCACGAAAAATTAATTAAACTGAAGCTTTCATTTTCTTATAAGTACCTCTTCTTAAAAACCAAATTGAAAAAGAGAGGGAGTAGGGTAAATGATATGAAAAGTGAATTTCGCAACCACCAGTAGATTTAGGTTACAAAACTCTATAGACACGATCGTTTTTTGGTTCGTAGGGTCATAACTAGATGTCAGTACGTCGTTTGAATACAATTGTTATAATAAGAGGTAAACTCTTTGAAGACTGACTTTTATAAATTGCTTTTATAATATATAAAAGTCAGTATTTATAATTTCATAAGTGTTGATAGGGTGTGAAGTTGTTTTGATGCTCCAAGTTTGCTGACATATTTATTTTACCAGTCTTAAATGTCTGTACTGAATACTTATTTTACTTTGGATTTTTAATCAAATAAATTCTTAAAGCATAATCAAACAACTTAGCATACTTAATTTTTTTAATTTCTTTTTTTTAAGAATCGTACATTGAATCAGTGAGACACGCCGTTGGCGATTGTTTTTAACAATACTTTCTTCATGAAAATAATATTTTTCATTCAAATCTAGTAAATTCGCTGCGTAACACATAAAATAGCATTTCACCATTATAAACATAACACTTGGTGCATATTTAATTTTGGCGATTATTTTCACTGATATTTATACAAAGTTAAATCAAAACTACTTGTTTGGGGATACCAAACAAAATCTTTTTGTTTTAATGGACTAAAAAAAAAAAAAAGGCATGCTCTTCAATGCATCGTTTAGTAAAGGTTAAAATTTACTGAAAAATAATGTCCAACAATTTGAAATTCATGTCATTAAACTGGTCTTTTCGCTTCATTTTTCTTTCTTTTTTTAGCATGGAAGAGGCATATTTTGTTTCTGAAAATCAAATTTAAATGCTAATAAAAGCAATGTTTGAAAGAAAAAGAAGTTATCCTCAGCTTATTGATAGCGTATTGATCTTAGGCTAGAAAATTGATGACTGTAATCTTGTTTAATTCATATTATACGTTAGTGTTTGTTTTTTCTGAAAATAATCTGGTACCCGATCCCGAGTAGACAGCTTTACCCGATTTAAGTATATGTACGGCTTCCGTTTTTACGAGCACCTTTAAGGTGGAAGTCCGATTTAGCTCAACATGCATGCCATAAGACCCGTTTATAGACAGGAAGCCATTCACAACACAATCATTCGCACAGAGGAAGGACACGGACATGAGAGAGTGAAAGTACATCCAGGCCTGAGTCGGTATTCAAACCCGAGGCCACCGCATCACGGTCAGACTCCTCTGACCATTAGAGAAGGTGGTCGGATGTTCGCTAGTAAATCGATATGTATTGTTTTTTAAATAATGTAAGTAAGCATCGTGTGTAGAAATTTTCGAACCATAATTTTCATATCTTATATTTTGTGCAAATCGAATCACCTTCTAAATATAAGTCCGCTTTTTTTTGACGTTCTATTCAAAGGATTAATATAATTAATTACCTGCGTAAGCCGAGTAGATAAAAGAAGCAATTGCATCAAGCGATTTGATGAAAACCTCGTGTTTAAAATCGTAACAGTAAAATAAGAATCCTGGTTATCAAAAGCATTGTTGAACGTTTCTCCAAAATGTAATAAAGTAACAACGTAATGAAATAACTTACAAGTACTGTTGCGATTCCAAAAACCACAACAATGATTAAGTTAGAGTAATCCTAAAGTGATCATCAAACTCAACTCGTTTTAACTCATTTTTACTGAAAATTTGCTTTAATCTTTTCCCTTTGCTCCAATAAGAAATGAACACAGCCGCAGACGAAGACAATGACAATGCTCCAGAAGAATTCCAGCGAATCCTATCTGCTACTTTTGGTTTGTTTAATGTCCGCAACTGGTACAACGCTTCCGTTGACTTAGTGGAAGTGGGGAAGAAGTGCACAGCAAAAATGATGGCCGTATATGAAAACCATTCTCTTAATTTAGCGGTGGTGGGGGAAAACATTAGAACGAAAATGGTGGCAGCTTATGAAGCCACGTTTTGTGCCCAGATGACTAAAGATGAGAGTGGAGGTCCACCGGACTGCCTTCTGTGCAGGGTGAAACAAAATGGCTCTGGGGATGGTCTTGCAATGCGAATAAATGATTTCAACAATGTCCCAGGGAACAGTACTCCTGCAAACGGATCTGAAACTGAAGGATGTTGGGTTTTTGTTCCGAAATTATGTGAAAATTGCAGAAATGAAAGGCACCCTTTAAGCAAGGTAAAAGAAATTTTGAAAAACCAGGCATTTCAAATAAATCATAGAACCTTGATTAGAACAGTCAATGTTCTACTACGTATTCTGTATTATTCAAGAGAACTAAGATATTTACGAAAAGCTGTAGGGGAGTGTAAATAGGGATAGGCGCATTGGCGACATAATAATGATTTATCGTTATTGGAAGCTAAAGACTTCCTATTTTGCAACATTCTACAGCTAAATAGCAAAATCAAACCATGTTTGGTTAAAATTACATGAAAGCTATAGTGCTATTTGGGTTCGTTGACCTCCGTCATCGCCAATGTTTATTTCTTTTTCGGGTAATTGGCGTTGAGTTAAGTTGGGTTCATTTTGTAGCCGTTTATCAAAAGCATTCTAACTCAAATCCACGTCAATTACCCCATTTTTATTACCAGAAAAAGAGGCACACATTTTCAATGTCATAGGCCATCTTACCACAGTAGTAGAATACTTACCTAGTGATACCAACACTGTTTTGTTACTTTAATTAGCTTTTAAGCAAAATAAAATTTCGTAATCAAACTTTTTAAATATTACTTGGTATTGAAATATAGAACACTATAACGCAGTAATATTTTTAGACTAATTTAACATTAAAAAATATCACGTTCTTTTTTTTGTTTGCTTGGCGTTATTTTTGAAATTATATTAGTTTCTCAAATTTGCAATACTTTTAGCAAAAAAGTGTTATCCAAATCCATGATTTAATTCTTGATTGCATTCCTAGACGCATTTCATTCCATTGATTTTTCAGTTCCTCCTTACATAGCCTCCATTTGATATTCTGTGCATCTATTACCTTAACTTGAAACATCTGGCCTGAAAGAATGGATATGGATTTCGCCGTACATAAAGCCACGATTTATACGAAGCAATATTATGTAGCAGCATTATCTCCTTTTTATATTCCCTTGATAAAATTATGTAGACAACCCTTTATTCCTGGAGAGCGAAGTACTTCTCCTCCAGGCATTTGAATTCGTTACGACGAACTAATTGTATTTTATTCTCTCCCGCCTCGTAAAGTGAGATCGATATTATATTCTGTAACGACACAGAATCCGTCTAACCAGGAATCCAATGGAGGGAGTTTTTCTTCCCCTGGTGTAGAATGGTTTTTATGTTCTTTTGCTGGAGTAGATTGGGGGAAAATGAGTATGAGAACAATGGAACTTAAAAAGTATCGTCTCGTCCGAATATGTGTGATATTTTTTTTTTTTTTTGTATTTTTATTTTAATTTAGGCCCCTTTTTTTCATTGTTTCAGAAGTTGAAATTCTTGACTGATCTTTCTTACGGACGAAACAGCGTTATTTCCATTGTCCTAGTTAGTGGTAAATTTTTACTATTGTTATATCCATTTAAATTGAAGTTTTCGTCATTTTTTACAACCGATTATACCCTGCTTTATACCTCCTTTATACTACTAGCTAATTTCCCCCTTTCCCTGTTATCTGCACTTCTTTCAATAATTCTTAGAACATTTCGGGACATTTTACTGAAAAGTATATTTGCTGTTTCCGTTAAGGTACGATGAGGCAAAGTGCTTTTTAAGCATAAAACAATTCGTAAAAATATGATATTTAAAAGATTATTTTTCATAATTTGAACAAAAAAAGATAATCAAGGAAACATTAAAATAAAAAACCTTTTTTGAGAAAGAAGGCATTTAAGGGTAGAAAAGTAATTTTTATCGAAATACTTGCATTCAGAATTCGTCGTAACTGCGAAGTAAAAGTAATTCTTTCTTAAAATCTTCAATATATTTTTCTATTTGTCAGGCTTGACACTCTACCCGTGATGCTTTTTCATTTATTTTGACCCTATTATCTCTCACCACAATTTAGAAACTTTTCTGAATGCTAAGCAACCCCTATCTGCAGTTGATTACCTTAAAAAGCTATGATTTTTAACGATTCTTGTTACAAATTTAGCAAATCGGTATTAATAACTTAATCGCATTAAATCTTCATTCTTATATTTAAATGAAAAAATATTATAAATATGCTTTGTGCAATATTATGGTTGAAGAGAAAACCCAACGTAAAAAACACGTAAATAATCACAACAGCCGTGATAAAACGTTCTTATCGCCATGATATTGAATAACTGGCTGAAAGATGGTAAAACATGGGAGGGGGGGGGATAGCCTTAACACAAATACGATATTTCTAAAATTAACAATGCCTTACTACAGAAATAACTAATTTATTGCAAAACTTATATCTCACCCAAGTACCATTGCCGCCTTTCATATTTTATAGATATCAGAACTGCCTGTTGAATCTGCTGATAATAGTCGATGCCAACCCCAGCACGAAGCACCAGAAAGTATGATTCATTCCATGAGAGTACAGACTCGGTCTATGAGAGTGTCTCCAATTAGTGCAGCTCCTGCATCAAAGAAACCTCGATCCCTTAGAGTTCTGGCGCGTTCTAAACATCCGTTGATCCAAGATGAACTGCCCCTCTTGTCGAAAAGAAATAAGAGACAAAAGTAATACAAGATGCATGAAGAAGTTTCAAGTTTGTTGCATTGAATTAGAGAAAATAACACCCTAAATAAAACTGTAATGCGTGTCTTTTCTTCTGAATGAGATCAGTTGTAGATTCTGAATTAATTGTATTAATTTACATTACAGATAAAAATATATACCATTACGTTTCAAATCAAAAAGGGCGTTTCACATGACCACCATTTTTTTTTTTTTTTTGGAAACAGTACTATAGTTGAAGGTAACGAATATACATCATGGGACAAATTTAAGTTATAAACACGTTCTATGTAAAACTTGAATGATACGCATTTGTGCTCCATTTTTTAGAAACTACATAAAAAGAAAAATATCGCTATCTGAAAAATAGCCGTCTAAAGGTTGATGAAACAAGTCGTTAGAAAACTGTGACTAATCAAAAATTTAATTGAAGGCACATCTGAGTTCTCGAACATTGTTTAAACCCATTAATGCTGCCATTTTTTTTTTCGAAAGATATTTTGTATACTGGTAACAAATAGTGTTTAATGGACAGGAAAAATAATTAAAAACATATCATGTAAAACTTCTTTTAAAACTTCGTGCAAAGCCAGATACTTACGTTAACCCATTAATGCCTAGCGTCCCTTTTTAAGGACTGTCCAAAAAAGAGTCTGAATTTCTCCAAAATGAACTTTTCAACCATATAATAGTGTTCAATTAGTACCTTGGTATTGTTTCAATTCGTTATTAACAGATTGCAGCATATAACCATTGTAAAGTGTGTTCTGTAGCAGTTTTAATATGATCTTTATCAAAAATGACGTCGTTCACATCTCAAGAAAAAAAGCTAAGTTTTCAAAGTTATTCCCTGCTTCCCAGTTTGTGTTACCTACTGATTTTATTTCTTCTTATAAAATGTCTTTTTAAATGTTATATCGTACGCAGAAACAAATTTTAGTAAAAAAAAGTATGTACCCTCTGGGGTCTATTGTAATTTTTAAGGGACGATTTTTCTTTCCTTAATAAAAAAATTATTTTTTACATAATTTTTTTTTTTATTATTTTTCCTGTCCATTAAACACTATTTGTAACCAGTATACAAAATATCTTTGGAAAAAAATGTCAGGCATTAATGGATTAAACAACTTTAAAATTTCACGCAACTTCAATATTTGCTCCTATAGCAAAGAAAAATTCATCAATGCAGATAATATTGTAAACTGATGAAGGAGCAATTATTATGAAGCTGTTAAACAATACAATATAAGAAAAGAAACAATTTAAAAAACAAATAATGGGAAAAGCTAATTAAAAATAAGACCATAGCTAATTAAAAGCTAATGAAACTCCTAATTATTTTTTATTTACTAAAGCACATGCAAATATTAAAGTGGATTACAATTTAAAAAATATAGTCAAACTAATCTTGCACTGAATTTAATTCAAAATTAAATCTTCGCAATGAAAGAAAAAATTCGTTACTTTTCATTTCACTTTCTCTACCTCAACTGAAAGAAAGAAACTTTACCACACATCAGAATATAAACACACCTCACTATATTAAATGTTCCAAAAAATTATGAAGTTAAATAAAAATAAATCAAGATGTTATGAAAAACTGGTTTGACACTGGTTAAATAACTCCATTCGAAGGCTAGATTTTTTTTTTTTTTTTTGGTGAACAGATGAGAATTTTAACGAAAACAGAGTGAATTTTTAAAGAACGATATTGCAAAAACTATTGCAATGCAATTTTATTGGAGTTATAAAAAACACTTTTAATCTAGAAAAATGCTTTGCCTCCAACTCAAAACAGCAGTCCCTTGTGATTTATCGTTTTAAAAATAATGTTTTGCATAGTCCACGCACTGTGGAAAATGAATGTTGTTTTTCCAGCATGATACAGCTAATTTGTAAGTAATAAACTGTAAAAATTGCCAATTTTACAATAATAAAATGTAAAACTTCTACTTTTGGGTCATTCCACGTCAAGTGATCCAAAATCTGAGAAAAATTTTACCTTACATTTTTGTATTTCTTTCACATTTGGCTCATCAATTGTACCCCTTGAGGTAATCAAAAGTCTCAATTTTTGGATTTTTATCTCTATTATTTTTTCATTTATGAGACTTTGAACTTTGGAAAAACCCTCGTTTTTCCATGGATAAGGGTACATAAAAGGGACCATAACTCGGCACCAAATATAGATAGAACGATTTGGTAAATGGCATTTTAAAGTAAGTTAGTTGCCGCTTAATTGGATATGCAACATTACTAATTTGATAAAAATTTTCTTTTTCAAAAAATGAAATTTAAATTTCAAATTTAAATTTCTCGAAAAACATATAATGAATTTTTTTGAAAAAATTCTCAAAAAATTTTGCGTATTTTATCTATGTTTGTACAAATTTTTAGGTTGGGATCTCAATGGGATCATATTTTTTTGAATTTTTGAATAAAACTGTATAGGAAAAAAATGATATTTTTTAGATTCTATTTATTTAAATACTAAGTTCTCTTGCTCGTGATTGTCTAAAAAGTAGTAAACAAACATGAATATTTTTAAAGTGAGCTGGCATGAGCTTATAGATTTGTCAGGTTCACCCCCCTACCCTTTTCTTCCCCGCACAACCACTCTTTTTTAATTCAAAACTGTTCAAAATGTTTCAAAAAAAAAAAAAAAACTCTTTGATACAAAATGAATAGTAAACTTATTTAAAGTGAGGAAATGGGTTTCCTCATAACTAGACGAAGTATCTCCCTCCCCACTCAAATATACCATTCACACTATACTAATATGACGTCTAACCTGGGGATTGAGTTGAGGATTATTTTCACCCTAGGTATATATATTGTTTTTCAGACGAAGTGTTTCTTTTCGATCCGAACTTCAAAGTGTACTTCCATTCAATCTCTGAAATTTAACTTTATGATTCATTTCATCTTCTACTCCAGCACCAATCTTCAATTTTGAAGGGAGGAAATAAATGGGTCGCCCAATATCATAGCAAACAGCGAAATAGCACTGTTTCGCCTTGTTCTCATCGGTTTTTCTATTCTTTTCGCACAAAACTGAAAATAAATCAAAATATCAGATCATATGTCTGTGTCCCTATAACTACCTTTTCACATTATCTAGTGTGCAGTTGTTATTTAATTTTTTTAATCGTTTGTGTTCTTTTTCATTTTGTTGTAAAGGAAAGCAATGCAACAAGATATATCTATATATATATATATATATATATATATATATATTAAACAAACACTGCTTTTTTGAGCACAACCTCACATGTTGTTTAACTTCTTTACAGATTGCTCCCCCCCTTCCCCTGCCTTCCCTCTCTAGATTTTTATTTCTTTATAATTCCTCCTCCCCCAGTTTCAAAGCCTTAGTATCTACTGATGTCTGGCAGTATTTCAGTTTGTTCTGTTTGTTACTCTTTCTTATTAGCTCATGAGCTTTGTCCAATAAGAGAAAGGAATGGCAGTTATGGGACTGACATATATGACCTGGTACTTTGATTTCTTTTCAGTTTTGTGTGAAAATAATGGGAAAACATTATGAGAACAAGGGGAAACAGTGCTACTTTGCTGTTTGCTATGATCCTGGGGTGAACCGTTTCTTTTCTTCCTCCAAAATTGAAGATTGGTGCTGGGGGAGGGAATGAAATGAATCATAAGTTTAAATTCAGATATTGAATGGAAGTACACTTTGTGATGGTCGGATTGAAAAAAGAAACACTTCGTCTGAAAAACAATATATACCTAGGGGGAAAATAATCCTCAAATCAATCTCCAGGTGAGACGTCATATTAGTATAGCGTTAATGGTATATTTGGGTGGGGGAAGGGTTGTACTTTGCCTTGTTATAAGGAAGCCCATTTATCAACTTGAAACTAGTTTACTGTTCATTTTGTATCAAAGAAGCTTTTTTGTAGCATTTTAAACAGTTGGGTCAGGAAGGAAGGGAGGGGGAGCTGACCAATCTACAAGTTAATGCTACACTTACCTAGAGTAAAAATAATAGTCAATTCAATCCCCAGGTTAGACGTCATAATAATACAGCATTAATGGTATATTTGGGTGGAGGAGGGGGATACTTCGTCTAGTTATAAGGAAACTCATTTACCAACTTTAAAAAAGTTTACTATTCATTTTGTATCAAAGAGTTTTTTTTTTAAACATTTTGAACAGTTTTGATTTAAAAAAGAGTGGTTGTGCGGGGGAGGAAGGGGGCAGGGGGGTGAACCTGACAAATCTATAAGCTCATGCTAGCTCACTATAAACATATTCATGTTTGTTCACTACTTTTTAGACCATCACAAGCAAGAGAACTTAGTATTTAAATAAATAGAATCTAAAAAATGTCATTTTTTTCCTACACAGTTTTATTCAAAAATTCAAAAAAATATGATCCCATTGAGATCCCAATCTAAAAATTTGTACAAACATAGATGAAATACACAAGAATTTTTGAGAATTTTTTCAAAAAAATTCATTATATGTTTTTCGAGAAATTTAAATTTGAAATTTAAATTTCATTTTTTGAAAAAGAAAAATTTTATCAAATTAGTCATGTTGCATATCCGATTAAGCGGCAACTAACGTACTTCAAAATGCCATTTACCAAATTGTTCTATCTATATTTGGTGCTGAGTTATGGTCCCTTTTATGTACCCTTATCCATGGAAAAACGAGGGTTTTTCCAAAGTTCAAAGTTTCATAAATGAAAAAATAATAGAGATAAAAATCCAAAAATTGAGACTTTTGATTACCTCAAGGGGTACAATTGATGAGCCAAATGTGAAAGAAATACAAAAATGTAAGGTAAAAAACGTTGGATCACTTGACATGGAATGACCCTTTTACAGTAATAAACTGCAAAATTGCGAATTTTAGTTTATTACCGTGCATTTTACAGTTTTAAACCGGAACCTATGCTGCCAGTATTATACTGCTGTTTTTACAGGATAATACAGCTAAATTTTTCGGTAATAAACTGTAAAATTGCATGTTTTACAGTTTACTACCGTGCGTTTTACAGTATTAAATTGGAACCTCGGTTGCCAGTATTATACTGTAAAAATAACAGTTCCTTTTTTGCAGTGCGCATTCCGTAGGTTTTTTTTTTTTTTTTAATTTACACTTAAAGTAGAGAATGTCAGTTTTGTGAAAATCATTTGAAACACGTTTACACAAACAAAAGGGGAAGAAATTAAGTTCACTCGGACAACATCTGCTTTCGTTTCTTTCCAGTAATCCAGAATTATAGTCTTCATTTCCGCACCCACGTTCCGAACAAATGAAATGAAAAAGAAGAGAGAAAGATTAAAAGAAAGCGAAGCACAAACTCCCCAAATAATATCCACATCCAGGCGGGGATTGATTCCTTTTGATATCCGTTACCACAATGCGAGCTAAAATTTCCGCTTCGGATGCATTCGTTCTAATGTCGGAATCCAAACCAATTCCTCCTGATGATGGTCTCTGAAAGGCTGCAAAAACAAAAATGAGTTTGATTGATTTTTAATTAAAGCAGTTAATCTTTTTAAAACTAAGTAAATGAAGTTGATGGTCTGTTTAACCCTTAACTTCTCACTGTTGCATTTCTGCAACGTATGATTTATTTTAATTTAACAGAATCAATATGTTTTTTAATTACCTTCAAATCACTTGTTTGAGCAAAAAAAATTATTGCAACTAAATACTTGCTAATTTTGTCACTAGATCACAGCACATTTTCCCCAGAAATCACAAGGATTATAAAAGTATCTGATGCCTCAAGAACTGTGTTTTTGCAGAAATTTAAACTTTTTATGTGTTCATTTAAAAGTAATTTTAATTTTCTGATGAAAAAAGTTTGAAAGAAATTTAATTCTACTTATACAGTGTATGGCAGCAAACATAAAAAATTACTGAAATTCAATTTTCATCTGCTTAATTACTTTTTTTAATATTTTTATTTTTTATTATTATTTCAGAACTAGCTGGCATAATGTTTTCATAAAAATTGAAAAAAAAATAGGGGTTAAAAAGTTAAGGGTTAAAGATACGGCAAAATCCGACATAGGGTATCGTAAAACGTAAATTACATTATACTCTAGTATTTAGGAAAGTATCAGTAACTTTTCTACGTGGAACAAGAAGTTCTTAGAGAACTAAACGAGCCTATTTTCTCGCATGTTGATATCTATTTTCACACAATAGGGATTTGAAAACTTATTTATTTATGTATTTATTTTATTTTTTCATTTATTGAAAATTGCACCACTTGGCCAGAAAAAAAAATCAGTTCTACTAGAAAATCTCTAGGAAACTTGCATTCCATAAACTGTTCTGTAAGAATAGAGCTCCTTCGCAAGTAGTGTTACTTAAAAAGAAGTTGTATCGTTACAATGTTACTTGAGAAAAAGTTGTATTGTAATTACACTATAGGGGAAAACTGTAGTACCACTAGAAAACCTCTATGAAACTTGAATTCCACAAACTTTTCTAATAGCGATACTGCTATTTGCTAAATGAAATTGACAACGTAACTACAGAATAAGCTGTACCGTTACTAAAAAAAATATGGCAGTTCAGTTTTCTAGAGATCTCCAAGTAGTACAAAAGCTATAGTTTTAGTGTAAAAACCTTTATGAAAGTCCTGTTTACGATAAATTTTCTAGTAATACTGCAGTTTTTTTTTCTTTTCAGTGCAATTGTATTTGTCTCAACACACTACATGGATACAACATTTGATTATGAGTGGTATGAAATAGTTTATTTGGAACGCTTAATGAAATTACACTTAAGGGGAAGACTCCCTCTGATCTTATTACCCCGATAATCACAGACGTTTCTTTCCGCCGAGAGTCATAACGTCAGGCCAACCCGCTCCACTACTAAAAGCAGTTATATCTTTACGTTCTTCGAAAACCGAAAAAAAAGATAATACATAGTTCTGTTCTATCCACTGGCTGAAAGAGACATAATCGTTTATTCGCACACAGAAGATGAAATCTTACCGTAAAGAGGATTGGACATACGAGAAAAGTATAGAAGAATTAAACGAAATGTTTGTTAGATTTATATAAGCGTGCTCCCGTTTTAGCCTGGCATGACCTTTACTTTCGCAACTTTTCGTCCAAAATACACATTTCTAATTACAAAAAATGCTCAAAAAACATTCGAATTACTAAGACGCAGAGCTTATATAGTGATTACAGAACCGATATACCGAATATCGGCATTTCGTTCTATTTTGCAATTTCATCAAAGCGGTATCCGAGTAGCAAAAACAGCGCGACGCTGATACGCGAGTAGCAGATTCTTGAAAAAGCCTCAAACTATTTCTTCGTTGAGCTAGAAACTACCTCAATTAGAAAGAAAAAAAATCTTAAAATTCCATCTAATAAAAATTTGCACCGTATTTTCTGAGGTAAAATCTATAGGTAGCATGTACATGTACAGGCTGTCAAAAGTTGCTGTGGAATCGGCAAACGTCCAGTTTAAAAGAGGGGGAAAATAAGCATTTGATGTATGTGTTTCACTTAATTAAACGGTTTGCACACGTCTGCAAAAGCTGTCATCCCTGAAAACTAATAGATAGGTCCACTTCCGCCTGCAAACCGGATGTCAGCCTTTCCATCTCATCCGCGGTCAGACGGTATTTGTATTCACCTGTATTATCCTCTTAGGGCCCTGCTCCATATTGACGTAAAGCAGAAACCGTAAAATGGATTACATAGTGTTCCTATGGAAATTACCCGGATTTTCGGTTTCTGCCTTCGGTTTCGGTCGCGTTTTAAGCTGATGTGGAGCAGGGCCCTTGTTCCCAAGTTGTTTTCTGCCCATTTAGATTATACGGCAAATCTATTGTCGGTTTGTGTGTAGAAATTTTCATTTCTGATTTGCGTAGCTGACTGCTGAAAAAAAAGTCTTAGGAGCGGTGTTTTCTTAAGTGAAAAATGCTGTTTTTTTTTATTATTATTAGCTGAGAACGCCGAAGTCAAGGTTCCATAAACTGATTGAAATCGTTGAAAAGTCCTCTCTTTTTGCTCACTTTTAGCACCTTAAAAATACTTCACCACTTCAAAGTACTTTTCTCGCTGAGATCCGTTCCCCTCCCTCTCCCCCTTTTTAGCCTACTTTCCCGGAAAAAATAAAAGAAAGACGAAAAAAGTATTAAAAGTAGCTTAATGCATCTAAAAAATATCGCCAAGTCCAAAAAATATCGCCAAGTTAAAAAATATATCGCCAAGTCCAAAAAATATCGCCAAGTTAAAAAAAAGGTTTGGGGTCAAAATGTCGCGGCCGAAATGTCGCGGGCCAAAATGTCGCGGCAAAAATGTCGCCGAGCCAAAATGTCGCGGGCTAAAATGTCGCGGGCCAAAATGTCGCCGGTCCAAAATGTCGCCGAGCCAAAATGTCGCGGGCTAAAATGTCGCGGGCCAAAATGTCGCCGGTCCAAAATGTCGCCGAGCCGAAATGTCGCGGGCTAAAATGTCGCGGGCCAAAATGTCGCCGGTCCAAAATATCGTCTGCCCAAAATGTCGCGGGCCAAAATGTCGCCGGGCCAGAATGTCGCCGGTCAAAAATGTCGCCGGGCCAAAATGTCGCCGGTCAAAAATGTCGCCGGGCCAAAATGTCGCCGGTCAAAAATGTCGCCGGGCCAAAATGTCGCCAGTCAAAAATGTCGCCGGGCCAGAATGTCGCCGGTCCAAAATGTCGCCAGTCCAAAATGTCGCCGGGCCAAAATGTCGCCGGGCCAAAATGTCGCCGGTCAAAAAGGTCGCCGGGCCAAAATGTCGCCGGTCCAAAATAACGCCGGTCCGAAAGGCCGCCGGCCCAAAATGTTTCCAGTCCAAAATATAGCCGTTCCTAAATGACACTAAGTGCATAGTACAGATTTAATGTTTCCAGCAATTCACAAATTCAATGCAGCTTAATTATGTAGCTCAATTTTACTAATAAGCTTATCACGATATGATAAATACACCTGTTTAGTAACTTTTTTTAAACGTAACAGTTTAGAAAATTAGCTTAATTTATTAACAAAAATGTAACTGAATTGATTTCTTCTAACGCTTAAATTATTTAAGTACCAAAATAATGCCATAGTTTATTCAGGGCTGTACTAGGGCCCAGGGACGCTAAATTTCTTCCTTTTTAATACGCTTTTATTAGTTTCACATGTGGGTTTGTTTGTTTTTTGTTTGTTTGTTTGTAGGTATGTAACTCTGACAAGGGGACCTTACAGGTTGTCACTCACCGATTTTGATGAGTTTTATATATTATGTAGAGGGACCCACCCTAAGTATTTTAGCAAAAGGATATGCCCCAATGCGTCTTAGTTTCCGAGATATAACGACGATCCAAAGTTCAGCTCGAAGTTATTATAGAGGTACGGTTGAGCAGTGGTCACAACAGCGGCCGTAGCCCAGTGAGCAAGGTCCCCCACTTCGACCGCTGGAGGTCTGGGGATCGAGTCCCGTGGCGTATTTTTTTTTTCTTTAATATCGAAAAAAATTCGATAGTTAATGGAAAATCGTTTAATTATTCATTTTTATTTTATTTATTTATTCATTTAGAAAATAATTTTTTTTTCAATTTTTAATATTGTTAATTCACGGGACTCGATCCCCAGACCTCCAGCGGTCGGAGTGGGGGACCTTGCTCACTGGGCTACGGCCGCTGTTGTGCCCACTGCTCAACCGTACCTCTGTAACAACTTCGAGCTGAACTTTGGATCGTTATATCTCAAAAACTAAGGCGCATTGAGGAATATATTTTTTCTAAAATACTTAGGGTGGGTCCCTCTACATAATATATAAAACTCATCAAAATCGGTGAGTGATAACCTGTAAGGTCCCCTTGTGAGTCAAAGATAAAATTCACGTTCTTTACAAACGTAAAAGTAATATGTTAAAAACCATTATTATTACTAAAGGCCAAACTATATTGCATGTCGATGCATAATAAGTGCATTTGCCATTAGTTCTGAGTAGGGCATCGATCGTCCACAAAATGCATATTATAAGTGCAAGTAAACTTAGCGGATATTCAACAGTTTTCAAAATCTTCTTTTGAATTTGATTTACTCTAAAAGCGTATTTTTTAGTTTTTTTTAAAGTATATTTAGGATTATTTCTTTTTTTCACACTAAGAAATTAAACAAATAAATTTGCTGTAAAGGCTTTTTTTTTTTTGCCTTTTGCAAAAACGGAATACCGTTTAATCACCGCGTAGCCGGCAATTTTCTTCTAGAACATTTTCTTTAAGAGTTATTGGGGACGTTTGAAATCAAATTAGTTCATGTAATAATTGCTTTCTTTGTAACAACTAAGTGGTGGAAGGGGAGGTGAAATTTCAAGAGAAAAAATGGTATTATATTCAACTCCACATTTAAATACTGATTGTAACGAAGGTACAGTACTATGTCTGAGCTGATTAACGCCAGAAATGAATAAGCATCTCTACCTTTAAGATTCTTCTACAAACAAAATTTTGTCTGAATACTTCCATTACTTCTTGATATACATCACTCACAAATAATGAAAAATAAAAAGTTCAATTGCTCTGCTTCCTCGATGATGTGGCGTATCTTCTGAAGGCTTCTTATGGGCCAATTTTTATTTGATTTCGTCTGAACCTTCTTCAGACATTATGCTGAAAACGTTCCATTACATTCTTGCATGTAAAAACTTGGAAGAAGTAGCGGCAAAAACCAATCAGCACTGAACCACATATTCGTTGGTATATGTATGTACCGAATTTCATTCCAATTTACGCAGTAAGTTTTGTGGTAGAGTCGCCCCAAAAAAATAAACGATAAAATTGAATTCAGCACACATCAGAACGTGTAAATTCTTCCAAATTGACAATTTTTCACTGATCCAATACTTTCTTTTACACATTTTATGAAGAAGAAAATAAAAACACCTCTATCACTTAAATTATATAGACTTGCTTTCGATCATGTAAGAAATTTTAACAAAAACAAATGTCAAACATTGTATATCTGTCTTATTCATTTCACATTTCTTCAACTTCTTTTTTAACACATAAATTTTCCTTTCGATATCAATTAAACTTGGCTTGAGCTGCTAATCTATTCGTTTTTAAGTTGGTAGATAGCGAGTCACGGTGAAATAAGCTATTGTAAATAAATAACGGACGCTTGTTTGATAACTATTTGTTTCTTGGAAAACGCTCGAAACGGTTACAAGCCGAAAGGGTAATTTTTTTTAGTATTTCTCAAAAATTTTAGTCCATTCTATCATTAACGCACACGTTCATCAACAGCAATTAGCAATCTTTTGCTAATTTGGTGTAAAAAAGCCTTTTCATATAATTTAATTTTTGGTACTATCAATGTCGGATCTTCTACATTTTTGTCTGACGACATTTGAACTGGCGACATTTTTGACCGGCGACATTTTGGACACGCGACACTTTGGACACGCGACAATTTTAACCGACGACATTTTGAACACGCGACATTTTTGACCGGCGACATTTTGAACACGCGACATTTTTGACCGGCGACATTTTGGACACGCGACATTTTTGACCGGCGACATTTTGGACACGCGACATTTTTGACCGGCGACATTTCGGACACGCGACATTTTGGACCGGCGACATTTCGGACACACGACATTTTGGACCGGCGACATTTTGGCCCACGACATTTTGGACCTTCGACATTTTTGCTCGCGACATTTTGGACCGCGACATTTTGGCCCGGCGACATTTTGACCAGCGACATTTCAGACCGCGACATTTTGGCCCGGCGACATTTTGGACCGGCGACATTTTGACCAGCGACATTTTAGACCGCGACATTTTGGCCCGGCGACATTTTGGACCGGCGACATTTTGACCCGCGACATTTTGGCCCGCGACATTTTTTCCCAGCGACATTTTGGCCGCGACATTTTGAGCGTATACCAAAAAAAATAAAGATGTAAAATGAATATCGAAAAATTAAAAATTTGAAAGTAGGGTATTGAGATGGGGAATTTGTGTGTCGGTCGGTCTGTCGGTCGGTCGGTCTGTCTGTCCCCCCCTAATAACTTTTGAATGAACATTCCGATTTGGACAAACTTTTTTTTGTTGGAAAGATCTCGGCGAGTACAGCTCATTCCCATATTTGATTTTTTGATTTGAACAATTTTTGGTTCAACTTTGAGCCGTTCAAACAACCGGTCTCGCGATACTAACTTTTGAATGAACAGTCCGATTTGAACAAACTTTTTTTTGTTCGAAAGATCTTTTCAAGGATACTTCATTCCCGTATCTACATTTTCGATTTGAACAATTTTTCATTCAACATTGAACCGTTCAAACAAGCTGTCACCCCTAATAACTTTTGAGTGACAGTCCGATTTAAACATTTTTTTTCGAAGCATCTCGGCAAGGATACTTTATTACCGTATTTAAATTTTAAATTTGAACATTTTTGGTTCAACATTGAACCGTTCAAGCAACCTTTCCCCACCTAATAACTTTTAAGTGAACCGTCCGAATTGAATAAACTTTTTTTTTGTTCGAAAGATCTTATCAAGAATACTTCATTCCCGTATCTACATTTTCGATTTGAACGATTTTTCGTTCAACATTGAACCGTTCAAACAAGCTCTCACCCCTAATAACTTTTGAGTGAACAGTCCGATTTAAACAAACTTTTTTTTTTTTTTGTTAGAAAGATCTCGGCAAGGATACCTCATTACCGTATTTAAATTTTCAATGTGAACATTTTTTCGTTCAACATTGAACCGTTCAAGCAACCTTTCTCCACCTAATAACTTTTAAGGGAACCGTCTGAATTGAATAAACTTTTTTTGTTCGAAAGATCTCGGAGAGACTCATTCCCATATTTCACTTTTCAATTTGAACCATTTTTCGTTCAATGATGAACCGTTCAGAAAAATTTTTAACATGAGCGCCTACTGGGAAATGTAAATTGAATGTTGATTCTGAACTTAGAGGCGGATTTCCTTCAAACTAACTTTGTAAGAAAACAGTTTTGATAAAAAATGTATGTTAAGTACTTTTCTGAAAAATCTTCTGTAAGGACTCTGATTCCAACTCCGACTCCGCAAACATGAGCTCCGAAATGCAAGCTCAGAAAAAAATGACTGACTGGGCAGACGATTTTTTGTTTATTTATTCATTTTTTTTTTTGTTTAATTAATTATTATTATTTTTATTTATTTATTTTCTTTTTTTTTGGCAGACGATATTTTTTTTTTTTTGATTACAAAAATTGTTTATTCACTAGAGCATTTTATTCTTTATTTATATTTAACAACTGGCAACGGATTAAAAATAAAGTTCGAGACATTTTATTAACGAACGAGTTTTTTTTTTCTTTCTTTAATAAATTGTGTTTTGATGTTCTTTGTACTTTTATTTTATTTTTTTTCTTTTGAAAACGATTGTGAAATTTTGCTACGGAAGAACTATAACAGTTACATTCTTTAAAAGGTGCGACAAAACTTTATTTACTCGTTTATTTACTTTTTACGCGTTCATTTCATCTGATGAGAGGGGTATATTTTGCTTTTAGAAATCAGCTTTAAGTGCTATAAAAGTATGTTGACATAATTTTCAGTTTCAGATATTCAAGAGAATATTGATTAGATGCTAGAATGCCCATGTTGATGTACGGGAAAGTAGGCTCGTTTTGTTCTTAACAGAACTTCTTGTTTTTTGTAACCTTACGCTTTTTAAACAATATTTATACATTTCCTACTTCTGCTTTCTCTTTGATTGCAGCTTTTCGTAAAAACATTTTCTTTTCCCAATATACTAGTTTTCTTTTAACTTTATTTTCATATCCCCGGACACAAATACATCGGAGTGCATTACTAAAAACATTTCTGAGTTCTAGTCCTTCAGAGTTGCAACTGAACTGAAAACTCATGGTATTATTGGGGAATTCTAATACTATCGAGCATCGGGAAATTTGCCAAAATTACCTAAATTATGGAAACTGTTTTGTCATCTTAATTAATTCAAATTGCTAACGATCATACCGATAATTAATATAATTGAGTATTCTAGCCTTATTAAACTGCAATTATAAAATCATTCCTCTTTAAAACGTTCTTTTATTAGCTGCATACCTTAGCCAACATTTTGAAAAATGTGATATTTTTTTCTTTTGCTATGGAAAAGGATTTTTTTCGTTTTGAAGATTTATTATGCTTTATCAATAGGCAAGATAATAAATCTGCTTTTTATTTTCTTTAAAACATATAAAAATTTCTAAGCGAAATTACTTGATCAATTAGGGTTTAAACTTTCAAATGTCAAAAAGTTAAATGCTGAATTACTGGTTTAATTTTATTTTTGCTTCAGTTGTATAAAGTTCTGAAATGTATGAAAACTGTTTCCGATCATTCAAAATAAAAATAAATAAGTAAATAAAGTAAAAAAAAATAATTAAGGGTTATTCCATAGAAATATCAATCTCATCCTCAAAAAAAAAAAAAAAACTCAGATCCTTAATTGTAACTTATCATTTTATTCAGAAAACTTTCTACTATGTGAATCTTTCAAATTTGCAAAAATTTCATTTGGTATATCTCTTGTCCGTCCATTTGTACATGGTTATTGAAAAGTCTTAGCATATGCAAAACACGTAGGTCACAGTGTATTTTCATATAATGCAAAAATTCGTGCAAAATTCTATAAGAACTTTTCTTGTTATGAAAGTTTAGGTTTACTAAAAGTGACCGTTGTTTTTACACAATATATAAGACAAGCCTTTTAATTAGTTTGATTACTTCATAGTTTATATTGTGTTTCGTTAGTCACAAAAATGAGCTATTTTCTAATTTGAAGCTAAATTGACCATTATACTGGTCAAAACTTTTTATTTCCTTACATCTGTATCATAGCTACTTACTAAGTGCAAAATGTATTCTAAACAAAGTAGACATAAATTTCTTAGTATGACTAATGTAAGGGCCCTGCTCCACATTGACGTAAAGCAAAAAAATAAAGCAGAAACGTAAAATGGAGCAAATAGTGTTCCTATGGAAAGTACCCGGATTTTCGGTTTCTGCCTTCGGTTTCGGTCGCGATTTACGCTGATGTGGAGCAGGGCCCTAACAGTTGAGCTGCGGCTTACGTCACAATTTATGTGTGTCAAACGTAACTTTTAACAAGAAGTTCTGTCAAGAACTAATCGAGCCTACTTTCCCGTACATCGACATCGGCATTCTCGCATCTGATCATTATTCTCTTGATTATCTGAGACTGAAAATTATGTCAAACATACCTTTTTAGCACTTAGAGCTGATGTCGAAAAGCAAAATATACCCCTCTCATCAGATGAAATAGACACGTAAAAAGTAATTAACGAAAAAATAAAGTTTTGTCGCACCTTTTAAAGAGTGTAACTGTTACAGTTCCTCCGTAGAAAAAATCCTCCATCGTTCTCAAAAAAATAATAATAATAATAATAAAATAAATAAATAAATAAATAAAAGTACAAAGAGCATCAAAACACATTTTATCAAAGAAAGGAAAAAAAAAGAAAAAAAAAACTCGTCCATTAATAAAATGTCTCGAATTTCCCTTTTAATCTGTTGCCAGTTCTTAAATATAAATAAAGAATAAAATGTTCTCGTGAATGAAAAATTTTTGTTACAAAAAAAATCGTCTACAAAAAGAAACAAATATAATAATAGTAATAAATAAAATAAAACAAATGAATAAATAAACAAAAAATCGTCTGCACAGTCAGTCATTTTTTTTTTCTGAGCCTGCATTTCCGCCATGTTTGCGGAGTCGGAGTCGGAATCAGAGTCCTCACAGAAGATAACTCAGAAAAGTACTTTACAAACATTATTTATTAAAACCATTTTCTTACAAAGTTAGTTTGAAGGAAATCCGACTTTAAGTTCAGGATCAACATTCAACTTAAATTCCCCGTAGACGCTAATGTTAATTGTTTTTTTCTGAACAGTTCAATATTGAACGAAAAATGGTTCAAATCAAAAAGCGAAATATGGGAATGTATGGGAAAGCCTCTCCGAGATCTTTCAAACAAAAAAAAGTTTATTCCATTCGGACGGTTCACTCAAAAGTTAGCATCGCGGGACAGGTTGTTTGAACGGTTCAAAGTTGAACCAAAAATTGTTCAAATCGAAAAATCAAATATGGGAATGAGCTGTACTCTTCGAGATCTTTCCAACAAAAAAAAGTTTGTCCAAATCGGAATGTTCATTCAAAAGTTATTAGGGGGGGACAAACAGACCGACCGACTCGCTGAGATCTTTCGAACAAAAAAAAAAATATTCCATTCGGACGGTTCACTCAAAAGTTATTAGGTGGAGAAAGGTTGCTTAAACGGTTCAATGTTGATCCAAAAGTGTTCAAATTGAAAATTTAAATACGGTAATAAAGTATCCTTGCCGAGATGCTTCGAACAAAAAAAAGTTTGTTTAAATCGGACTGTTCATTCAAAAGTTATTAGGGGTGAGAGCTTGTTTGAACGGTTCAATGTTGAACGAAAAATTGTTCAAATAGAAAATGTAAATACGGGAATGAAGTATCCTTGTAAAAGATCTTTCGAACAAAAAAAAAGTTTGTTCAAATCGGACTGTTCGCTCAAAAGTTAGCTTCGCGGGACAGGTTGTTTGAAACGGTTCAAAGTTGAACCAAAAAATTGTTCAAATCGAAAAAATCAAATATGAGGAATGAGCTGTACTCGCCGAGATCTTTCCAACAAAAAAAGTTTGTCCAAATCGGAATGTTCATTCAAAAGTTATTAGGGGGGGGGGGGCAGACAGACCGACCGACCGACACACAAATTCCCCATCTCAATACCCTACTTTCAAATTTTTTAATTTTTCGATATTCATTTTACCTTTTTATTTTTTTTAACTTGGCGATATTTTTTGGACTTGGCGATATTTTTTAGATGCATTAAGCTACTTTTAATACTTTTTTCGTCTTTCTTTTATTTTTAACGGGAAAGTAGGCTAAAAAGTGACTGCTATTATTTTAAACTTATTTAATTTGATGTTCATGTTCATTTACCATATTGAATAAATAGATATATTAAATTTATTTAAAACATTTAGGTTGTAATATTTTTCTAGTAATTTAATAGTGCAGACCTTTTTAACCCATTAATGCCTGACATTTTTTTCCCAAAGATATTTTGTATACTGGTTACAAACAGTGTTTAATGGACGGGAAAAGTAATAAAAAAATAGTATGTAAAAAATTTTTTTTTTATTAAGGAAAACAAAAAAATCGTCCCTTAAAAAGTTTACGATAGACCCCAGAGTGTACATACTTTTTTTTACTAACATTTTTTTTTCTGCCTACGATATAATATTTAAAAAAAAGACATTTTATAAGAAGAAAATAAAAATCAGCAATTAGCATAAAACTGGGGAGCTGGGAATAACTTTGAAAAATTTAGCTTTTTTTTCTTGAGATTGTGAAACGGTGTCATTTTTTGATAAAGATCATATTAAAACTTCTACAGAACACACTTTACAATGGTTATGTGCTGCAATCTGTGAATAAGGAATTGAAACAATACCTAGGTACTAATTGAACACCATTATTTGGTTGAAATGTTCATTTTGGGGAAATTCAGACCCTTATTTTCACCGTCCCAAAAAAGGGACACTAGGCATTAATGGGTTAAAGAAGGCCATTTTAAAGGCCTTCTTTCATAAGAAATTCTTCTAATTTAAGGGATTAGTACTTTTTTAAAATAAGAATGGGTAAAGTAAAATGAGTAGTCTGCTGATTATGTATTTCGCGCAAGAATCTAAACTACAGAATGGAAGGGCTTGGGAGATGGAGGGGTTAATTGACAAGACAGAAATTGCGAGTAAATAAAGTTCAAAGTTTTATTGTCGCAGTTGTTGCAGCTTTTTTGTTTTCTGGTTTTGTCGTTAGTATGAGTATGAAAATGCTCTAATAACATCTACTTTTTGATGTACTAAGTTTTATTTGCATACCTGTACAGGGGCGTAGGAACCGGAGGAGCTGGGGGAGCTCTGACTCCCCCTGGAATATTTCACACCGGCTTAGCTCCCCCGGAAAAATTTCTTTAGAACAACATTCTGTAGCACATTTTTTCCTCTAACCTGTTTTCAAATGTTGTGTGATCTACTTTTCCTAGGAAATTCATTCAATGTCACCAAAAATCCTCATCCGTCATTTTTTAATGGTAACATTTGAAATTTTTTCTGTTAGAAAAGTTTGAGATATTTTATTTCTGAGCAAATATTCTATGCAAAAGTAAGTTCATATTCAAAATGCAAATGTGTAGTTAAACTTGTCTTTCTGAGGAAAGAGATATAAGCAATTTTGTTAAATTCCTTCTATTCACAAAAAGTGCTTATTTGAACATTTATGACTTTATAATTATCTTGTGTGTAAAGGGGCGAAAATTGTGTCTCCCCCCCCCCCCCCCCCCCAAAGCGTAAAGATCCGGAATTGCGCCGGGCTCCCCCTGTTTATACAAAATTTCTACGCCACTGTACCTGTATCAGTTACTTACCATTGTCCAGAGTGTTCATTTTTCAGAATGTAACATAGCCCCTTCATCCTCCAAGCCCTTCAATTGAGAAAATAGAAAGACAATCTTAACAAAGGAGAATTTTTTTATTTTGTAAAAAAAAATTCTCAACTAATTATCAAAATGACGATTGGCAGCTTATTGGAAAACAGTTGGAGATGTTACATTTCACTGTGACATTAACTGTTGATTTTGCATATTACATAAAATTCCTCAATGAAGCTTTACAAATTTAAGCATCTGAGGTGATATCTGGAACTAAAAGGCTTTCTGTACAACACCTTGTTCAAAAAAAAAAAAATAAATAAATAAAAATGTTAGAAAATTTTGTTGAATTTTACATTTTAATTCAGGATATACAACTTCATTTTTTTGACAAATCAGTAAACCTTAAAGAATAATTTGTCGTTGATAAGTACTACGGTGCTTCTTATGACGATAACTAGTATATTGGCAGAATTCTAGAATTTGGTGAAACTATCAACTTGTGTAAGTATAACTTTTTAAAAGCGAGACATAGCCCAAAACTAATGTTATTTAGTCAGTTAAGCAGTCTTTTTTGACACATTGACTGCATTTTTCAATACAAATGTAGAAAATGAAAGGAAATCCTTGCATTCAATTTCTGACACTAATTTAGAAAAAAGGAAGGAGAGAAACCATAATGCAACATAGAAAAGCTCCTAAAGAGTGTAAATGTAGTGTGAGTGGCAGAGATTAGTTACTATAAGTTTTTTATATGTATTGTTTGCTTGTTGATAGTTACGTTAGTCACACACAGTCTTACCACTGTGTAAAAGTACTACTAATGTTTAAAAAAAAAACGAAAAAAACCCAGCCATTTGAGGATTTTTTTCATTGAAACTACACATAGCTTAAAGGAAGACAGGTGGGGGCGGCAGTTATTCCGACTCAGTTCAGGTAATTGCGCACTTGAATATTTTGCCCACGGGTTTCCTAAAGTAACAAGTGAGACGCGTTTGATATCACACAACGCATTAATTACAAGCAGCCATGGTCCACGCCTTCACCATCTTGCCGCTGGAGTTTATCCGCAAAACATCTGCGATAACTTAAATAAACGTAATTCAACTTTGTTATGACATGGAAAGTATTCTGCCGATTTTTATGACTCTTAAGGCTTAAAGGTAACTGTGTATAACTAACATGCAACCTCAAGAAACAAACCACGTCAAAAATGAAGGCGGAAAGGGTTACACTCACTTCAAACTGCTCAGAGTAGCTTCGTACGAATAGCTTATACTATGCCGCCAATTCTTTCTTTCTTTCTTCACTCAAATTTTTAATTTAAATTTCATTCGCAGCTTTAGAGTCAAAATAAATTTTGAGATGTTAATTGCAACTGCAGTTTTTAAGTGTTGTAATCAAGAAGCTGTAAAATTCTTTCATTTCATACTTTTCAATTTGAATCAAGCTAATTAAAATAATCTTTAGACTAAAATAAAATATTTACTATTATTGTTTTTTAATTAGGTTTTTCTCTTTTGAAACTTCTTTGAGGTTAAACCTTTTTTTAAATGTATTGTCCATTTAACTGTAACTAGGCACATTATTTTAGAGCGTATGATGGATTTCCCCAGCTTCCTTTGTGAAATCAATGTATTTCATGTGAACGTGATTTTTGTTCTTTTTTTGATTTAATAAGCATTGAGTATGTATATACCCTTTGACCTCCCACCCTTGGTATATTTTTAGATGATGGTCGACTTCGATTGTTGCAAATCCATGCTTACTACTTTTTCCTTTATCGGTATGTCCCTTGTCCTAGCAACTTGTCTACTTGGAGGAGCTAGGGGGCAGGTGGCTTCCCTGTGCCTGTTAACCTACTAATGTTCATGAAAAGAGTAACATGATACAGTGAACTCTCACTTATGCGCTGGCCCAAGGGACCAACAGAAAAAGGCGCATAAGTGAGAGAGAAGGATAAGCGAGCAAGCCTATTTAAAGGACTAAAACGCAACATAGGTTCTAATGAGAGAGTGAATAAGAATGTTTCTATAGAAAAGGAACATATTATCACCGCTGCTGAACTCGTGTAAGATTTGCACCAGTCAGAGAAACCTTTCTTCTCTTCTTTTTTTAAATTTTTATCATTTATTTATTTATTTTTTTAATTTAAAAGTAGTTTCTAGAAATCGCTACAAACTACTATTTTTTGTATTGCGCTACTCACTACTCTACTTTTTTTTTTAAAAGTAGTGCGCTACACTACAAACTACTAAAAAATGTAGCTACTACAGTAGTTTCGCTACTTGTAGCGCGCTACTTCCGACCACTGCTCTAGTTCATGCGGAAAAAATGCCTTCCGTGAGCAATAAAAGCGAAAGATTAAAGAGGAAAGTGGAGAAAAATGCTTCTTTTTTAAAGAAAATAAATGAAATGTTTCACATTTTACGGAAAATTCAGCGCATAAGTGAAATTTTTATCTTTAGAGCGACGCTTTAACGAATGATACTTTCATTAATTTGCTATGGAATGTGCTGGGACCATTTAAAATCGTTGCATAAGTGAAAAAGGCGCATAAATGAGGCGGTGTATAT
>JAXGGA010011047.1:0-44087 GCA_038373865.1 Uloborus plumipes
GCTAAGTCAACTGACTCATCTTCTATTATTGTACTCTGCTACTTCGTTTTTCTTTTTCCCGTAGATACTGCTCTTGAAATGTATTATCTTTTGTTTCGGTTTCGGAGGGATGTGGGAAGCTTCATCAAGATAACGCTGATGGGAGAAAAACTGTTGCTGGAAAATTAACAGTTCAAAAGACTATGTGTCACATAAATTCCTGAACATAAATTTGGTGCTGAAGTTTTTTGATGCAATATATGTTGATCTGATTTTAAATGCATCAGTGTTCAGCTTACCTTTAATTTTTCTATTGGTTTGCATTTTGTTAGTTTCCGACTTGCTCTTTAAAACTTTATCGCAACTTAAAAGAAATGCTCTCTTTACCAATATTGCTCAAATGTATCATCTTTTGTTTCGGTTTTGGAGGGGATGCATGAAGCATCATCAAGATAACGCTTATGGGAGAAAAGCTGTTGCTTTAAAATTATAAGTTCAAAAGACTACGTGTCACATAAATTCCAAACTCAAATTTTGTGTTTTTATTTCAGTATTCAGCTTTACGTTTATTTTTTCATTAGTTTAGTTTTTAATTGTTCCCAACTTGTTCTTTAAATCTTCATATTTGTATGCATTATATATTGAAAGTAAATACTCGCTTTACCAATATTGCTGAAATGTATTATCGTTTGTTTCGGTTTAGGAGTGAATGGGGA
This sequence comes from Uloborus plumipes, assembly GCA_038373865.1. NCBI lineage: Eukaryota > Metazoa > Arthropoda > Arachnida > Araneae > Uloboridae > Uloborus > Uloborus plumipes. Next base: position 696 of record JAXGGA010011047.1, read on the forward strand.
AAACATCATCAAGATAACGCTGATGGGAGAAAAACTGTTGCTGGAAAATTTGAAGTTCAAATGACCACGTCTCACATAAATTTCCGAACACACACAAATTTGTTGATTGAGTTTTTTGATGGGACATACACTGAAGTGACAAAAGTCATGGGATAGCAATATGCAAATTTTCAGATGGCAGTAGCATCGCATAGAACAGGTATAAATGCGCAGTGCTTTTACAGAGCTTTCATTTCTGTTCAAGTTATTCATGTGAAGAGGTTTTAACGTGATGATGACCGCACGACGTGAATTAACAGACTTTGAACGCGGAATGTTAGTTGGAGCTAGACGCATGGGTCATGCCATTTCGGAAATCGTTAGAGAATTCAACATTCCCAGATCCACTGTGTCAAGAGTGTGCCGAGAGTATGAAATTTCAGGCATAACATCCCACCATGGACAGCGCATGGTCGACCGCCTGCACTTAAAGATCGAGACCGGCGACGTCTGCAAAGAGTCGTAAATTCTAACAGACAAGCAACACTGCGTCAAATCACCGTAGAAATCAATGTGGGACGTACAATGGACGTGTCTGCTAGAACTGTGCGGAGAAATTTGGATTTCTTGGGCTATTCCAGCAGAAGACCGACTCGAGTGCCTTTACTGACAGAACGACATCGCTTGCAGCGACTCTCGTGGGCACGTGAGCATATCGGTTGGTCCCTAGATGAATGGAAAACCGTGGCCTGGTCCGATGAGTCACGATTTCAGCTGGTAAGAGCCGATGGTAGGGTTCGAGTGTGGCGCAGACCCCACGAAGCCATGGACCCAAACTGTCAGCAAGGCACTGTTCAAGCTGGTGGTGGCTCCGTAATGGTGTGGGCTGTTTTTTCATGGCATGGACTTGGTCCTCTAGTGCGACTGGACCGAACATTGACTGGAAATGCTTATGTGCAGCTACTTGGAGATCACTTGCAGCCATTCATGGACTTCATGTACCCAAACAACGATGGGATTTTTATGGATGACAATGCGCCATGTCACCGGGCCACAACTGTTCGCAATTGGTTTGAAGAAAATTCTGGACAATTCCAACGAATGATTTGGCCACCTAGATCGCCCGACATGAATCCCATTGAGCATTTATGGGACACCATCGAGAGGTCTGTTCGTGCCCAAAATCCTGCCCCATCAACGCTTTCACAATTATGGACGTCTATCGAGACAGCATGGCTCAATATTCCTGCAGAAGACTTCCAACGACTTGTTGAGTCCATGCCACGTCGAGTTGTTGCACTTCGCTGGGCAAAAGGAGGGCCGACACGATATTAAGAGGTATCCCATGACTTATGTCACTTCAGTGTATGCTGATCTGATTTAGACTCTATCAGTGTTCAGTTTAACGTTTATTTTGCTATTATGTTATCTTTTAATTGTTCCCGACTTGCTCTTTGAATCTTCATATTTGCACGTGCTACATCTTGAAAGTAAATATTCGTTTTACTAATAGTTCTGAAATGTATTATCTTTTGTTTCGTTTTCGAAGGGAATGTTGAAAACATCATCAAGATAAACTGTTGCTGAAATGTTCAAAATACTACGTGTAACATGAATTCAAGAACACACACAAATTTAGTAGGGACATGTTCTGTGTGATGGGATGAAGAAACAAAAGCTGATACGAATTTAATTATATCTGTGTTCAGATTTTATTTATTTATTTTTTGTAGTACATTTAGTTATCTTTTAATCGGTCCCGTTTTTGCGTTTCGAGTCTGTGACATTTTTATTTAGAAAATTTAACTTTTTTTGTTTTTGTCATTTATTGTTCCTATATCTATGTCTCAATAAACTAATAGCCAAAGTATTTACGAATAAAACAAAAGGTATTTTAATTAATTAAAAAGGTGTTTTTATAGTAATACTGGTCAAGTGTTGGATTAGAGGTTCTAGAATGTGCATCAGTTAAAAGTAATATATATTTTTTTAATTTTACCGCATGTAAAAAACTTCTAGTACTTTCTTTCAATAATGTAATAGTGCAACTAAATATTTTGTTAGAATTCTGTACATTCTTTCCATTTTTAAGAGATGTTACTTATTTGTTTTATTATTATTTTTTTTTTAAATAGGTACCGTAAAATGGGGTTAATCGGAACACTTTTCAACTTTGATTGTAAAAAAAGCAGTTAAAAGATTTTTTTTTTTAAATTTTTTTTTGGATAAAAACTTCGGTCTTGCTTTACTTTTGATATTCCAAGCAAAGACAAAAGATTTTGAACAATTACTATTGAAATATATAGCAAATTATGGGTGTTCCGAATCACCCCGCTGATAGGGGTCAATCGGAACACTTGTTAAAATTTTTATTTTTTTCAATTTAATCTGTAATAGGTCTCACAAACATGAGTAATATTGATGGGGGAGAATAAGAACAGATAATTACTGTCAAATAAATGTATAATTTCAGTACCAGAAAACGTTTATAATTTGTGAAAATTCAAAATAATTTTGAACTTATGAAAAATGAAAAGTAATTTTAAGAAATGCTTTTGAATTGAAATACAAAGATTTAACATGAATGGAAGTCACTCATGTCGTCCACAAATATGTACTTGTCCTTAAAACTAGCAATTGTGACTTGGCTTAAGTTTTTTCATAACATCTCCTGGGATGAACTCTACCTTTTCTTTAGTTTTTTGAAATTTCTGGGTTTCGGGGATAGTCCTGAAAGATTTTTTCGCTTATTCATCACTGTCTGTGTGCTGGACGTTTACTACATAAAGTCTATGTGACTTTCCCCCTTTTATTTTAAGTAAAAAGAAGTCTCCTGGAGAAAAAATCTTTTGAAATCTGCAACTTTTGTCATTCTAAGATCTAGTTGCTCACGAGAAGAGATAAACAATAATAAATCCTTGTCCTTGTCTTGATTAGAAGAATTAGGGTTGGAATCTTGAATTTTCAAACAGTTTCCTTCAAATAAGTTTGAATTGGAACAACAGAACTAAGTGTTCCGATTCACCCCGCAAATTTTTTTAATTTGGGATTTTTCAGAATTCTTCACTTTTATGACACAATTTATAAAAAATGTAAATTCTAATGTGGTATTCTGTTGTTCAGATACATGTATAATTGAAACATACCACTCATAGTTTTTAAATATAAGAAGGTTTGTTCTTGCATATGAAGTTTTGCAGTCTATGAAAATGTGATGTTTTCTAGCATTCAACGTGCAGCTCTCTTTAGAAGCCAGTAGCGTTGCGAGATTGACAAAAGTAATTTTTTCCTACTTCCTATGATCTTACCTTTCTAAAAAAAAATTCATGGCGAAAAATACCCAATAGTATATTTATGAAGAATTTCTTTGTACGGTTGGGAAGTTTTGTTCCGATTGACCCCGTTGTTCCTATACACCCCATTTTACGGTATTGTAAAAAACATTCTTTGTAAAATAGTATAAGATTGGTTAAGACCTATTGCTCTATTAACCTTTGTTGTAGTAGTTGTTGTTTCTAATACCACTCGGATATCCGAGCCCGAGTAGATGAAATCTACTCGATTTAAGGCGGGATAGGTACGCTGCTTTCGTTTTTACGAGCACCATTAAGGTGGAAGACCGATTTAGCTCAACAGACATGCCATAAGGACCCGTTTATAGGGTAGGCATCCATTCATATCACACTTTCACACACAGAAAGGACAATGACAGGAGAGAGAGAAAGTACGTCCATGCCCCAGCCAGGATTTGAACCCGGGGCCACCGCATCATGGTCAGACGTCTCTGACCACTAGACAAGGTGGCCGGCAACCTTCAAAGTGCTAGGATATTTTGCAAATATTTTAACTAGAACTACCAATACCAACTTAATAGTTACTGAAATCATTTTAAATTGTCGCACAATGTTATTCATTCATTGAAAGAAGAAAAAATCTTCTGCACGAAGAACTTAATTAGCTTACAAATAATCGTCCTTAAAAGCTTAAAAATACCATGAAAATATCTTTCTAAAGTTTTAACTATGGTGGAACATATTTTCCTATTCAAGTAATGTAGCGATATTTCTATTAAACTCCTTTAAATTTTGAAAGAAAATTACAGTAATGTTCGCCTCTGTTGGAAACTTACTTATACTAATTTAAAAACCATTTCTAATGTTTTGGCAATTGAAACTTGAATAAATTAAAAATTATACTGCGCTAATTAAGTTTATGGATGAGTAAAGGAAGTCTATAATTAGTTAAGCGTTTTGAAACTAATTATTCTTTGATATTAGTCCGTTAATTGTTTTCATATAATTTTAAACTAACTCGATGTAGTACTTTATTAAAATACATTTTTAAATAGTCAAATGCAAAAGTTTTCATGAATTTAAAAAAATAAACTAAAATTTTCATGTACAAACCTATTTATTACAAATTTTGTTACAAATATATTGCGTCATTTCGAGGGTTCTGTTGTATTGTAATCTGCCAATTATACAGCTTATTTTATAGTAATAAACTGTAAAATTGCTAATTTTACAGTTTATTACCGTGCATTTTAGTTTTAAAGTGGAACATTTGCTGCCAGAATTGTAGTGTTGTTTTTGCAGTATAATACAGTAAAATTTTACGGCACTCTACTGTAAAATGGCCAAATTTACAGTAAGAAACTGTAAAATTGCTAGTTTTACAGTTTATTACTGTACATTTTACAAATTTAAATTGGAATCTCGGCTGCCTGTATTATGCTGTAAAAACAACAGTACGAGTGTGTACTGCACTCGTACTGTTTCAACAAATTCAAATAAAGTAATGCATTATCACCTTAATGTGGAAATATTCGCCTTTTAAAATTATATCAAACAGTTCTAAATTTTGCTGTCATTTATCAACTATTTTTAGCCTGGAAAATGTTTTTATTTTAGGATTGAGCCAAATGACATTATGGTGAAAGAGGCAAGACTTTCATAGAAATATGCCAAATTTTAATATCTACGAGCGTGTTGATAACTAATAAGACTGTTAATGAAAATTTTTGCATCATTATGACATAGAAATTTGTGATTGAAATTTCACTAAGAGTCGTTGCTAGCAATTTCGACTGGGTCTTGTTTTAAAGAGCTTTCTCATATTCATCTAATTCAAAAATCGAATTTTAATTTATATAACAAAACGATAATGTAAAATGATAATTATACTACTTTATATGCATTATTTATCAGCAAAATTTAATGCGAAATAATTTTATTCATAACCCAGCATTAATAATTCATATTTTCGACCAAAATACCATTAGTCCCTTTACCATGAACATTTACTCGGTTTTACAATGATATTTACGTTTTCTAATTTTCTAGCAGACTTTCCCTTTCAAATACTTCTTTGATAATTTAAATATTTTCATCACAGAAGAGTTTCTGTTTTGGAGGGTATAAAGGAGATTCTCCTAGTAATGAAATGAATTAAGAATATGAGAATCAGAACATGGAAATGTATGAGTAGATGCAAAAAGAAGTAATCTTCATATTTATTCGCACGTTAAGATGGCGGTGGAGAACTCAATGAATTTAATCCTTACCTCCGCTGTTTTAAAATGTCAGTGATGTATGTAGAGACTTTGTTGCGTAAACTCTTTTCTTGTAGAGATAAAAGATTTTGATCCACTATTGTTAGTCTTTATTTAGCTAATTAAATTTTTGCTTTTTTTGTGTGGCTATAAGGTATGCAAAAAATGATTGTTTACTTCAACATCTTTGGGTAATTTTTTTAAGCTTTGACTTATGGAGAAGGAAGTTAGTGATTCTTTTTTTGAATAAGAAATTAACATTTTTACTGTTTTTTTAACAGATTAGTTGCATATTTATTATTTTTCATTAGAAACGTCTTATCTCTTTTTCATGAACAAAACATGCGGTAAAATATGAGATATGTTTTGGACCGAATTCTGGAAAAAAGGGGAACTCTTAAAAAGGTCAAAATTGGATTTGGGTTGCTCTTTTATTTTCCTATTAATTGTACCATTTCTGAAAAAAAAGGAATAAATAAATAAAGAAAATAAAACAAATTAAATATAAATAAATAAATAAATATGATTGAGCTATAGCGGAGCCCAAAAAATGTCCACTCACCTATACTGCTGTTCAGGTGATAATGATAGTGGTACAAGTTAGTTTTCTTGTAGCCAGAATTTTCTATCTTTTCAATTTATAACAGCCTTTTCATGTATTTGACTTTCACTCAATAAATTCATCGTAAACATTACTTTAAATGACAATACTTTTTGTAGTAGTAGAAAATACTTTAGTTACTTAAAGACCTTTTTAACAAGTTACAAGTAACGTTTTATGAAAGTTGATGCATAATAAAAAAAAGAAAGTTTCTATGTAAGAATAGAAAACCTGCACTTTTGGTTAAAATTTAGTCTTGAATTTGTTTAATTTTCTTTTAAACCTTTATTCGCTAAGAAGTACGTTAGGATGAGTACCCAACCTCCTTAAATTTTAAGCATGACATAAATTTACTTTTTGGGAGCTGACATTATTGCCTTTCTCAAGTCGCTAAACGTTATCAATATATTTTGTTTGGAAAATAAGTACAACATGGTCATATATTTCTATGCAGCTATGACTTGCTTTTTAAGAAAAAAAATTTGCGGTTGCCCTATTACTTAATTTAGTTCATTTATATCGTGCGGTTACAAGTAAAACACACTAAGTTAAAATTATTGATTTTCAGACTTTTAGTTTATCTTACACACAAAAATTAGCTGTTTCTATTGGTGAAACCCACTAAGTCATATCTTTATTATTATGCATTGCTATACTAGTGAAAAACAATAAGTCGTATAATTAATGATAATTATTAATGCCCTACAATTATCATGCTGGGGATAATAATAAAAAATAAGCATGCTAGAGTCAAGAATGGTTCGTAAAAACCAAAAAATACCATAACTATAATTTAATTTGATTTAATTATGTCAATTCCAAAGAAGTTAAAATAAAAATTTTTTGATCAGCGTTTTCTCAAAATCATGTTTTTTGACTTAGTGTGTTTCACTTGTAATCTCACGATATATTGGTTGCAACAGAAAATAAAGAAAGCTTAATGATTTTTTTTGTCTGATCCCATGGCTTATGGAATTAGAATAAAATATGATTTACTTCATTAGGCTTCTACTTAAAAAATCTTTCCTAGAAAAACGTCTAATGCCTTTTGTGCTCTTCTAAAAAATCACTATAACAAATCTTCCAAACAAACTTTGCTAAAAAATGCTTCCAGTAATTTCGTGGACGAAATCTCCTCTATATATCTTAATATGCAAAAAAAAAAAAAACTAATGTCCAAAAAAAAAAAAGCTAGGTAACAAATACTTTCTTCATTTCCTCCTGAGAGTTAGCTCTCTTTTTAAAGACACAGTTCGGTAATTATTACCGGCGTCATTCCAGTTTTAGTTCCTTGCTTTTTCCCTCGTGCTTTGTTCAGAGTTTTTTCCCTTGTAAAAAAACGCTGTGATGGTTTTTTTGTAAAAGAAGACTTATTCCCAGAGGATGAGGTTTTCTCTGATCTGAAATGTTTTGAAGAACTTCTCTGCTGTGTTTCTTTCGAAGAAAATTATTGGCATGAAAGGGAAAAGGTTGAATATATCTGAAAATCAAATAAAGTACGTGGAGTTTATTATATTTTGCTGCTAAATAATACGATTTATATTACAAAGCATTTGCTTCCTTCACTTGTTCGGCAGTTGGCTTGAAATATAGCTTTGTAACAAAAGAACATTTTTTTTTTTCGTCTAGGCTTCTTTTGCCTCGAAACTTTCTTATGAACACTCTTGTAGCTGGGCAATGCTCAGAAGAAATTGTCTGTTGATTTTGGTCTTTTTCACTTAAGAGTTTTCTTAAATATACCTTTGAATGCAAATACCACTTTTTTCTTGATAATTTTCAACAAATTTAAGTAGCCCTACCTGTGAGAATAAAGAAAATATTTATTAGAAATTGAAGTTGGTTTTCATTAGTGATGTACCGAGTACTCGGTAAATATTCGTTAATCGGCCTACTCTGCCAATTTGCCGTGTACTCGGTACTCTGCCAAATTTTTGATCAAGTACATGGCCATACCGAGTATATGCACATGAGTAATGTTCTCATGAAATGAATACATTTATATTTGAGAAGTTTTTAATAATTGATTAAGTGAAATAAATAAATCTGATGATTCGTTATACAATATTGTGTCCACTAGTATATGTATATATTTTTCAACGAAAGGGAATTTTTTCTAAATATGGTTAGAAAGCGAAATTTACTTGCTCGGGGACTGTGAGCGAAGCGAGCAGAGAGACGAACATCCTAGTAGGTTGGTTAAAATTTGAATGATATCCCAATCAAACGGTAATCGCATGATGTATTACTAAACTTTAACAGTACGTACTTAAGGTTATGAAACTGCAATTTAAACTGATAACGTAGAAAAAAAAAAAACTCTTGTTCTTTTTTTTTCATTTAAATTTAAATGGATATCTTGGGTATTGTCTGCAACATGTCTGTGTAATAAAGGGGAGAAATATCCTCATTACTTACCGTTTTTATGATTTCTTATCACTTAATAATTTTAGGTTATATTTGTGTGGAAGCGGCGGGAAAAGCTTCTGTTTATTTCATAGCATTCACACAAACACTGAAAGAATATACTGTCCTCCATAGGGCTCTAGAAATGCTTTCTGAAAGATTAATTTATCACCGTATCCCAACTTGCTGACGTAGCACCATCTTAAGCCTCCTTTTTATCCGTATTCAAACATAGACCGTCTTTAGTTCTGTCTACCCAAAGGATCCTCAATTAGCGTTGCTTAAATAACGCGGCCGAAGATGACAGCCAGATATGACATTTCTTTCCATAATTAATTTCTTTGCAGCTATATCAAGTGGAAATAGCATTGTGTATTATGATATTCAAACATATCGTCCGTACTTAAGGTTACATATGATTAAGGTAATTAGGAAACTGCAGTTTGTAGTGAGGGGAAAAATTCTCTTGTTCTTTTATTTTGTTTAAGTTAAAACTTATCGAAGGGTGGTAATTCATTTCAACATGGCTTTGGGAATACTGTTAATGGAGGAAATATATGCTCATTAATCAATTATATGATTTCTCATCAGCAATTTGAAATCATAGTTTTGTAGAATCGATGAGAAAAGCTTTTATTTCATAGCACTCTCACACACACGCAGAAAGAATACATTGTTTTCCATAGGGCACTAGCAATGCTTTCTGAAAGATTAATTTGATCACCGCATCCCAACTTGCTGACGTACCACCATCTTAAGCCTCCTTTTCATCCGTATTCAGCCATAGACCGTCTCTAACTCTGTCTACCCAAAGGATCCCCAATTAGCGTTGCTGAAATAACGCGACCGAAGATGACAGCCAGATATGACATTTCTTTCCCTCAGCAATTTCTTTTCTGCCATATTTCTACATTCCAATTCTTCTACTCTCTCTCCTTCAACCTCAAGAGAAAGTCTCTAATGATGCGGCGGCTGGAAGAGACCCTCCCTCTTTCTTTTTTTTTTTCTTTCTCTTTTCTTTGGGTCTCTTTAACCAAAATAGGTCTTCAAGTATGTGAGTAAGAATTCCGTTTTAACAATGGCTTCGGAACGTTGTCTTTTCAATTGGCAACACTGTAAGCACAAGTAAGAGTGGAGTTGAGGGAATTCGACCTTCTCGTTATTTAAGGAACAATTTTTGTCTTCTGATAAACATGCAGAAAATGTTTTCCTTGGTAGAAAATAAAAGAACAATTTATCCGTTTTTTCTGACTTTATACCCATTTAAGGAATATTTTAACATTGGTATAATTCCAGCTTAGATGATTTTTTTAAAATGCTACAATGTAAGGAAATTTAATACAAATTCCCAACGGGAGTAATATGATAACGTTCTTAGCTTAAAGCTGGACTGCAATATTTCCAATAATTGGTTGCTTGTTTTAGAAAATTTCAATTCGTTAAAAAATTCGATATTTTCTCAAATGTTTCTGTTTTGAGTGCTTCGCATCTTTATTTATGTACTTACTTATTTATTTGCCTTGAATTTTGGAAGATAAACCACACATGTATTTATGTTAGAAAATTATGTAGAAATATATGCTGTCCGTTCACATTCATGTATGTTAGAAAATCATCTCATATTTTTAGTACAATCGTTGTTTTTACATATGTTCAATTGAACATTAAGTAGGCATTGATAAAAAAGGAAAATGCCAAATCATTGGCTGTGGAGCACAATTTTGTGACGCTTGCAATTCAAGATGACTAGGGCCACTAAGAGCCAAGGTCCCTTGTCCTTTAGGTCACCTGGCTCCAAAATCCATGTAAAACTTATAAAAATAATAGTACTCCAATTCTGACCCGGGCCCCCCTCAATGGCCGGGCCTTCAGTTTCCAACTTGGCTGACATGGCCTTTCGTCGGCCCTATGCGTGACTTCCGGTTGCGATAGCAATTGAATTTTTATTTTGCAAAGCACTTGAGATGAAGGCGATTACTCTTAAAACCGGGTTGAATATTTTTATCCTACATTTGCGCTCTTTAATGTCTTACTATTATTCATATTTTTCAATCTGTATTATGTTTGACTATCGTAACAGCATTTTTCGTTTCAATTAAATTGCAAGCTGGTCAGTTATAGGCCGTGCACTATGCGTCAGCGCTAATCCAGTTAAAAAAAATAATGAGACAAAAAAGTATGCGTGGTAAAATTTCCGCTAGAATTTTTCAGTACAGACTTGCTTCGTCGTACATGTTAAAGTCTAACTTTCACCCGTTAAGCTTGAGACGATAGCGAATCATGAATTCCAATAAACTCCCCCATTTCTTATTCATTTGGACTTTTGTCTGTATTTTTTTCTGTGACTGTCCCTTAAACCGCATGTTCCTTAATCAGGGGAAAATACTTGGAAGTCCTTACTCAAAGGGTTGGTAACAGAAAAATGTCACAGATGATCCTTTGAGATTCTATTGCTTATTTATACAGTCGAATCCGCTTATTAGAATACCGGTTATAAGAATATCCCGCTTAATATATATTTTCAATGTACCAAATTATTTTAAGGTGTAATACTCCGCCAACTCGGTTATTCTATCCAAGGCCTGCAGTTTCGTGCTTATTGGTTGTCAGCCTGGAATAGGAAGCAAATGAGCTAGAGGTAGCAATCCTCTTATAGAAGCAAAGAAAGCCAAAAACTGGTAGCTAATGTAAAATTAGAACACCAACGAGGGACTGCCCAGTGGCGCGGTACAACTCGTAAATTTAAGGCAGAGCTACGGGTATAAATCAGTAAGTTAACACCCCATTGTAATGTATTATTTTGATCCCGGATAATAGAATATCCTACTTGTGAGAATATTTTAGTGGCAAATGGCGATTCCACTAAGCTTTCTTAAGTAAAAGTAATATATTTTTTAAAATTCTAGCCGTCACAAATACGTGTTATTTTCAATTTTCCCCAATGTCTTAATATGCACGATTATCCCCTCCCACCACTTCAATGCAATTCTATTCTGTCCGAACGAAGCCAATTAGTAGGTTCTCAGTGCACCCGTCTGATCTAGGCGTTGCTTTGCTGCTTGAATAACTTCTGGGCTGTCACATTCCCACGTAGCCTCATTTTGTCTGTGGGCACTTGGCGCGAGTCTTACTCTCTAATGACCTCTCCAGATGAAAAAAGTTTTTTTTTTATTTTCTTAGTCAAGCACCCTGGGATAAAAGGCTTTTAAAAGCTAGAATAAGATATTATTCTTCGTGGCATTGATACCCGTTTTAAAGTATGATTTTCTTGAGAAGTTTGTTATTTGTAAGTATTCGTTTTTGTTTTATATTTTGTGCATGCTTAAAAAATCATTATGCTACTTTTTTTTTACAAATAAATGGCATTGAATAAAATATGCTTCGCAATGTGTGCTTGAACAGTCGTTTATCAAAAAATCTTTAGAAAATGAAAGGAACTGAAATACGTAATTTGTTGTTAAATATTATTTAACAAAGTTTTATTTAATTTTTGACATTAAACACTTTGAAATGTGGAATTTAGGGGCATTTTAATTCTATAGAATAAAGGCAAAGGTAAGATTTTTAGCCCAATAAAAAAGTTCAAAACAAATTAAATTTCAACCAGAAATTTGAATAAATAACAGTTTCAAACAGTTGTAAAATACACCATGTACCATATGAACTTTGTTGAAAAATAGATTTTTACCTTTATTTATACCGTTTTAGGAATGAAACTTAACGAGATGTGTTTTTCTAAATGTAATTTGTGGGCTTTAAAAAACCTTTTCTTTGCAACGCAAAAAATGTGAGATTTTGTATGAAAACATATTATATGATATAAGTAGTGGATTAGCTTTTCTTTGAGCATATTTTGTTTCACAAACTCGCATATTTTAAAAAGAAAGCGATAATTTACAACTTCATGTTAATGATATGGGTTGTATTATTTAATTTTTAGAGTAAAAAGCCTTTTGATATGCATGAGTCTAGTTTTTTTTTTTTTTTTTTGCAAAAAACATCGAAATTAATTGCAAGAAATGTGTTGAAAATCGTCACCTAATGCTGTCGGCATCTTCCATATGCCGTTTTCACTCAGCTGTCTCCCAGTTTCTGGCAAAATTTGATACAGTAGTGACTCTCCAATCGTTTCGTTTTTTTAATTAAAAAATCGGACAAGAACCCTACGCATTAACTCAGTCAAACTCTGTTTACTAGCTACTTTCGCTGTTCACAGACCGGAAAAAATTCGAACATGCTTGAATCTTGTTTATCATGTTTTTAAGAAAAAAAAAAAGATACTTTTCTTGCAGCCCACGTTTATTGCAGAATTGAGAGTTTTCGAATGGTTACATTTAGTAAGGCAAAAACTTCTTTTGTTCTATGCTTGCATGTTTATGCATGTTAGCATAGAATATTATAACTGCAATAATGAATCGCAGATATTAACTGCTGCATTTTTGTAAGTTTTTATTACAGTAATGTGAATAATTGCTTAAATTTCAAAACACAACTTCTGTTAGGAAAAAAAAATCTTTTTACCGTTTTTTCTTGTCCTTCGCACATTTTAAAGGACCGAAAGCTAACTAATGAGCCACGTTTGTCTACAAAAGTTGCAGCTATGAAATATTGCTCATATAAGCTCATTTTTACTGCAAAAACTATTAGGTGCATTATGAAACTTTCCAAGTCTACTAAATAACGACATTAGTTCTGAAAAGTGTTGCCACAGTACTTTATGTAATATCTCCACTTATACTTCAGAGAGAAAGAATGGGAAACGAAATGAAAGGAAGAGAAAACTAAAACGAAAATGACGGCGACCTGCTGAATAGAAGCGTGATTATGATAATTAAGCTATGTGGACCTCAATTTCTAAGGGTTTTACAAGCTTAGCTGCATGCAGATGAGAACTTTCTCACGCAACTCAACTCGAAAACCAAGTCGATTTTTCGTCTCTCTAATGGCATCACGTAGAAAATTTTACTCTTTTTTTTTAGATTCGCGGGAATGGCAACGGTACAAAACGAAGCCGCACTCAGAGAAGAGGTTTATGGGAAGTGCAGGGAATTAAGACTGAAGTGAACGCTTTAATTTTATCGCTGTAATAGAGGGAAGTGGGGAGATGGTAAAAGACAATTCGTTATTTCTGACTTGTTGGGATTTCAGACGGTATTAAGGGGCTTTCTCCCTCTTTCACGTGATTTGGCAATTTTTCTTTTTAAATTTAACGCTGTTTATAAGATGGGGAATATTAAGACATTACATGTCTGGCATAGTTTAAAGCAACATTCTTTGCGCTTCGATAAAATCTTTTAAAAAGTTGTGAGAGCTAATTCCGTGTATTTTCTAAAGGATAAATCGGTACTTTATTGCATACATGTGTACCTTTTTAAAAACTTCAATTTTAATTAAAATGTATTGATATTTCTTCTACTTGATTCTGTTTCAGTTTCTTTTTTGGCAGTTGGTGCTAAAATCATAACTTACAAAATTGTTTTGAAGTCTTAAAAAACTTTGTGTTTGTGAAACTGAAACTCATTTTTTATCGTTTTCCTAGACTTTGATATTGGCTATAATATTGAAAATTGAAAAATAAGTTTAAATTAAGTTTAATTTTAAATTATGTGTAAGTAGGTTTTTTTTTTTCCAAAACTGCAAATTAGTGCACATCAATTTCGTATTTTTTAAAAAAGGAAATCTTCTGAATCAACCTCCGTGCTTAAGAAAAAAAATAATAAAATCTGTGTGTAGAAAAGTAAAATTAAAAATAATAGCGTTTAACGGCTCAAAACTTGCAGATTACTACACCTATTTCGGCGTTACAAGGAACTTTTTTAAATGCAAAAGAACTGAAATTACAGATAAATAGACGTCCGGGGACAACCGCAGAAGAGCTTTTGTCGAGTGTCTGTTTAGCCACTATCTAATTTTTTTTGCATTGAAATATGCGTACCTTGTAATGACGAAACACGTGTGTGGAGTAATCTGTAAGTTTTGTGCTGTGAAACGTTGTTATTTTAAGTTCAAACGCTGTTATTCATTGTTTATAATTCTCTTATTCATTGCTGACTCCCAGATACGATCGTTTTTCGTGGCATTCGAAATCTTGGCAAAGTTCAGACATCGTGTAATATTAATATACATTGTATTACAATATGCGTATTTTTTAAATTCCGAAAGAGACGCTATAGAACTTGTATGTCCAAATTAGCTCTTTTTATTGTTGTGCATATTAATTTCTGTTGTAATTGTCATCAATACTAATCATAATATTTGCTTCACTAGTATGCAGCAGCAACAATGTGTCTAGTATTAAAGGAAAGGAAATGTTTGTGGTTAATATTTCTTGTAAGCTGAAAACTATGAAAATGACTATAATACATTATAAAATGTTTTTCCTTAAATTTTAGCATGTATTCGAGTATGAGTCATTAAAATACATACTTAAGAATATAAAATACATAATACGCTTGAGTCATTTTATAATGCGTTACATTTAGTGCTAGGAAACCGATTAATTTATGTAATTAGTGCAGAATACCAGTGGAGGTGTCTAGTTATAACAGAAAAGAAATGTTTGTGGTTAATATTTCTTGGAAGCTTTAAACTATGAAAATGACAATCACATAAATTACTTAATGTTGTCTTCGAAATATAAACTTGCATTCATGCTCTTTAAAATACATACTTAAGTATGTGAAATACATAATACAAGTCGTTTTATAATACGTTACATTGAATGCTAGGAAACCGATTAATTTACGTGATTAGTGCAGAATACCGCACATTTCCAACAACGTCACCCAGCACTTAAGTCTTAATAATGGCAGAATTTCTGAGCGACAAAACGGAAATTGAAATTCACTCCTCCACTGTTTAGTTATTACTTCATTTGGTAAATCCTTCAGTCGGATCGATCAATACATTTTAATAACAATTGCCATCGAATGCCATTCGCTCTGAATATATTACGTGAGCAGAGATATAAGCGAACAAAATTTGCCAAATTCAATTACTCCCTTCTCCTCTGTTGCCACCGAAATTTGCATAACTTTTTTTACCTCTTCCCTGAAAAAATCAAATTCAAAAGAAAGCATTTGATGGAGTTATTGCTTCGCACTTTCATTTGTTACCGAATTTCTATTTTCGGCAATTAGTAATTCCAGTTTTTTTTTTTTTTTTTTTGGCATCTTCCTTTCAATTACGATATTTTTATTCGATCTCTGAGGGGAGTGTTTTCTTTAAATTGACGCAAAGAAATCTCATTAACAAGGCTGAGTGAAATCTAAGCATATACTAAAAAAATACTTTTTTTTCCCCTCCACCTTTTAGCCTCATGGGTATAGCTTGAATACGGTATTTTTATAATGATTCGCTGTAGTGAATTGATTGCGTTTTAGAAATAGTGTGTTAATTATGCCCCAAAATTATCAAGGAATTTTTTTTCTTCTCGTACTTATTGCTTGAAAAAGTTATTTTATTTCATTTTTAATGTGCTATCTTCTTCATTTTCGAGAGCTAATTAAAATCAAGTCATTAAAAAATTGTTTTCCATTATAAAATGTTGGCTTATGGTTTAACGATTTCAAAGAGGATTTTTCCATTAGTTTCATGTTTTTTCTCCTTCAGTTGAGTTATTTCGTTTGAACAAGTACCGTTGTAGTACATGCATTGAAAAGTTTTATATAGCTGAAATGTTCTTGGTATCATACGGATTCGTCCTTAAAACGAATTCAAGTATATGAAATGCATCAAACTTTTGGAAAAAGTAAAATCAACTTTACTTTAAAACTTAGATCAATATTAGTATTGAAATTACCTTTTAAAACTCATCGGAGCTGTTATAAAGATTCTGTTGCACAAAAGTGACATGCGTACTTAAGAACAAATTCAAGTATATAAAGTGCATTACCCTTTTGGAAAGAAGAAAATTAACTTTATTTTAAAACTCAAATTATTACTATCAAAATTACTTTTCGAAACGTATTGAGGCTGTTTTTAAGATTTTGGTGCACGAAAAAGACTAAAATGTGAATGTGTGAAAAAGTTTTAAATTGATGATTAGCATTATGTGCTGAAATATTAATTTTTAACTTGATTACTTGAGTGTCTCTGGTAGTTTATGGTATATTAATTCTGCATTAATCCGAACCCCTTTAAACCGGACTTCGTTTAATCCGGAAAGCCATTTAGATGTACATACTGCATAAATAAAAGGTGGACTAGCACAATTGTGTAATTTTGTAGGCTGAAATTTGCATTTCCGTATAACTTTCTCTTATGCACTTTTATATTTCATTCTCTTGAATGCAAAATACAAACTTAACTGTGCACAGTAGTTTGTTATTGTACCTTATTTCGATTTATAGGTTATTTTAGTCAATCCGGATTTTCATTAATTCGGAGTAATAAGGTTCTACTGTACTTGAAATACTGTATTTGTACTCTACAGTATTGCATGTAAAATGTAAAATTATGAATTTAACCCTTTATACCCTGACGTTGCTCAGAAGTACGCCCACATTAATTTAGAACTATGTACACAATATGGCTGGAATTTTGTTGGCAGTTGAAAGTACCATTCTTTGTACTTTGCTGGCAGGTCGACAGTCGATCGGAAACAGTTGTATTTGCGGCTAGTACCGGTTCTAGGGCCTAGGTCGTAATGATTGTCAATTTTTTTATTATCTGTATATAGCCCTAGCAGCATCATCTCATCAGCCGATGATCGGTCATTCATCGAAACCTGATGAAATTCTCATCGGCCGATGATCCAGCATGTCTCATCGGCCAAACAGAATCCGAGCAGCAAAATCCGATGAGTTTTGCTCGAAATACGATGAGAGTTGAAGAAATTTACGAGCAAAACAGTCCGGTGCCGATGAATTTCATCGGGAAACTTGATCGGAAGGACATCGTTTCCCGATAGAATATAGCTCGGCTTATTTTCATCGGGAAAGTTGATAGGAAGGATATCGCTTTCCGATGAAAAGTAGCTCATCGAAAACTGTGCTCGGATACTGATCGGAACGATGTCATCGTGCGTTACGGGATCAGTTTACGAGGAGTTCGATGATCGGCCGAGCAAAATCCGATGAGTTGATGCTACTTGGGATGTTATTTGACCGTATTTTCAACTAAGAAAAACAAAACAAAAAAAAAAAAAAAAACACATAAAAATTCATTGAAAAATTAGTTCAGGGCATGAGGAGGGTCCTTATTTAATCTGAATATTGGAAACAAAATTGTAGGATTTATTTCAACTTACTTTGAAAAGCGTTTGCACTTTTAATCATATGATTTTCTACAAACTACTCTCTTATTATTATCCCCCCTATAGGTTCTTGAAAAATAATTATATTTCCACTTTCAATAGAGTACTCCAGTGCCCGGCTCCGGCCCATTTAGTATGTCGGTCCTTGGCGCCAATTTATTTGTCTATTCTCTTAGCAACGTGGGGTGCACGCAAGTCAAACACGGCCGCGGCGAATGAAGCGGCTCTCCCGAAATCTCCGTGCAGAAATTTCGACGCCGTGTGCAAACACGTGGACGTCCATCCCAAACAGCGTGAGGGATTGGGTGTAGTGTATGGTGGAGGAGTATTGGATTGGATTGGAGTAGGTGATGTGTTTGATGTTTAAAAGTTTAATGCAGGGTTACTACAAGTTATCCTTTCGTTTTCGAAATGCTATACAGTAGAACCCTAAACTTACGCTGTCCGTTATATGTCAATACATTGATTTCCCCCTGGGGGGACTATTGACTCTCGTACCCCGACCCCCTAAATGACTGGTCTATTCGTACGTTATCCCGCTACTGACGATTTGTTTGCTTATTTCTAAAAAAGCTATGCTGATAATATTACAACACTCCTTTTCTTTTTCACTAAGTCCACTCAATACGTTTTTCGACTAACAGATCAAATCGTTTTTCATGTTCTAGCCTTACACAAACTTATTTCAAATTCTTTTTGCAGCATAAATTAGTTTCATAGCTGTTTAAAGCCGCTCCGGCATTATTTTTGTTCTATCTTACGGTCTTATGTGAGAACATCTTCCTCCGATCGTCCGATCTCCCCTACACAACAACTGAGAACTAGAGCTGCTGACACTATTAATAAAATTTTATTGGAAGTCGATGTGTGTATCGTCTATTACATCACGAGTTCTCTCAAATGAGGTTTAGTACCGCTTCCGATGATAGTGATGAAACGATGTAGAATAAATAATGAAGAACGTATCCACAATTTAGAGATTTAAAAGATAAAACCCCTGAAACTTCTTTTTGATACAAATGCCAACGAAGACGCAAATTAGCTAAATTTGTTCGTGTAGAACTTGGGATAGATCCAATTGTCTCTAAAATCAAAAAGCGAGCAAAGAATGCATATTTTCCTTATTAGTTTCTTTGATAAATTTAAATTTCGTACAATATGCTTAAATTATCTGTTTAGAAACCGATTTTTTGTTTTTGTTTATAACTGACCCGACTGAAAACGTAAAATCGTGGCTCCACGGTATATACAAAAGTATTGCAGACACAAAGAGGAGGAATATATGAAAATAACCACAAACTCATCAAGATTTCGAAATATGCTAACTAGGTACTAGTACCAGTGCAGTATTTCAAAAATAGCCTGGGGATGAAAAAAACGTTGGGTTCATGTTTTATGTTGTTAGTTAACTGAACATTCAGCGACAAAAATAAAAATATTTCGGATAAATATTCATAATCTACGCGATAGCAATTCTTTTTTACGTTTGCAAAGTCCTAGTCTGTTGTTTTGTGCTAACTTATGCATAAAACTGCGATTTACTCTCCTGCTTCAGCGTCAAATTGGTCGAATCAGCACTTGCCTTATGTAATCCCTTGGATTTATGATGAGGGTTTGCCCCACTAATCATTCTCCATTGATTTAATTGGACAAACTTGATTTATGCAAGCGATTTACTACAACTTGAGATGCGAGGACGCGGACTCTATGTAAGCATCATGGAATAGATGTGGGCTGATGTATGTGTCGTGATCTATTCTGCAAGACGTATAGTTTGAAGTGGCCCTTCAATGTCTTTAAGGCTATTCAACTTAGCAACATTTATTGATAGGAATGAACATTTTCAACTAACAGAATCAAATTACAGATTGTAAAAAACGTAATGTAATCTCAAGTTATTGAATGCATTTAAAGAAATGTGTGAAAATTTTCAGTTTCATGCATTGAACAAGCAATGTCTTGGTACATCTAAAGATGGATGCAAGATATTCATTCGAAGTTTATTATTTTCTCTACCGATAGTCTTAACTCTAAGTTTCAAATACTTTTTATTAACTAAAATGTATGGTCATTAATTAATGAGGCCTTAAAATTGCTTATATTTTTCTGTTTCCGGCAATTTATGAAATAAATAAATGTACCTACTGCATCGAAATTATTTGTTATCTACAATCAAACCAGTCATTTTCCCTGCCTCACTGTGGAATTTACTGTTGTGAATATTATTCGCATTTAACTTTCGTTTTATAACTATTACTTTTTCACACACTTGTTCACCGGTGATTGACAGAAAATATCCGGTCATTTGCTAACGCTGTCTTCACTGGCTAATGTCGCCAATTTTACCCGATTTCGTATTTGTGCAGTAACGTACACCCACATTTTTTTTTCACTTATTAACCTTCATTCATTGCCATATAATATGTATGAAGAGTTTAAATTCGGGGCCCGTGCTTATTTTGGAAATTGCAGGGTATAATATTTGATATTTGTAAGAAACTAAATTTTCCCAGAATCAGCTTTCAGATTACCATAATTTTAAAAAAGTTCAATTTTTCTGTCGCCTTTTCTCCTGTGAATAAATTGCAACTCAAACATCCAGTTCAGGGTCTTGATAAATGGGGGATCTATAATATTTCATGCCAGTGCGAGTTAACTTATATAGGACAGACACGACGTGTTCTAAAATTCCGAGTTAAAGAACGTGAAATTTGTGTAAAAAACAAGATTTAAAACGCTTTTCCATTGCCCAACACTGTTGGTCATGTGGTCATATTTCTGATTTTTCCTCTGCAAAAATTATCCATAGTTGTTCTTCAATTTTTGATTTTGATTTAGATTTTTGGGAATCCAATTATATCTGGAAAAATTCTGATTTAGTTGTCAACCATCTGTCTAGCACCCCTCCTTTTCCTAACATTTGGAAATCTTTTATTTAAAAACTTTTTCGTCTGTGACGTAATCCTTGTTACGCAGTTGTCCTCTTTGACCCATGACGTAACAGTATCTGCGGACCTACTCTTTCTGTTCTGTGTATTTACCTTAGTGTATCTCGCATTCCTTGTTCACTTGACTGTGGTCAGTTGAACCATCATCTTTTTGCACTGATGATGGGGCTTTATTTGTAATAGCCCCGAAATAGCTATTTGCTGGAGTTTTTAAACTCTTTTTTAATATTTTATTTGTACTTTTGAACACGTTGTCTTGTATTTTTAACTTCATAATATTTGATTTTGACATACTTGGTATTTGCATAAGTATATATTCACTAACTTTATTATTTGTTGAGGTAATCGACCATTTAGCGATTCAATAGGAAAAATCATTATAACGTTTTTGAACACAAATGATTTCCCTCATTCTGAAAAACCCAATCCAAGCGTCTAGACTACGCCAATCCCCCAAAGGAGCCTGTTTACTGGAATAATGCCATTTGCGTCCAGTTATCCGGTCTCAGACGCATTCGGGGCTTTATATCATCCCCCGCTCGCCAGCAATTATCTCCCTAAACGCGAGCAGGTTTTCTGAAAGAATCGATGTCAGAGCCTTTCCCTTAGCGACTACAGGTCTGGTGGGATGGGATGATGAAGAACGTGCCGTCTCTAGCCAATCAGATTGATGGAAGTGTGTCGTGTGGTGACGTAACTGCACGCGAGATTGCCCCCCCCCCTTCCCACGTGCTTTGACGGATTTCCTTTGTTCTCGTAGTTTTTTTTTATTTATTTATTTTTTTTACTCGTGTGTTTATACTTCAGATGGTTTCCGCTGCCGTTTTGTTGATTTGATTTTGAGTGGTGTTCATTTAAAGATTTCTGTTGGCAGCTAATTGACTTTTCCATTTCGTAAGAGAATATTATGAGGTTTCCTTGTTCTGCTCTGTCGGGATTAGTGAGTTTGGATCAGTTTATGAGCCCAAGTCTTTGAATTAACATAAAAGATAATGTACAATTGAAAGAAACCTACTCGAATGAAAAATGTCAAAGAAGAGTTTGGTTTAAATTACTTTTCATACCTTTTTTTTTAATCAAAAGAGGTTTATTTGTTTAGTGAAGACATCGATAAAAGATGTATTTTATCTAGTGTTTTTTCATCCTTAAGTTCACGTTTTTTGCATTGAAAAGCAAATCCCTGTAAAGCCAAAACTCGGTAATGTGCAACGGTGTCATTTTTAATTTTACGTTTTCCGCAACGGTGTTTTTTTATTTCTTAATAGGTAATATATTCTATTCCCAGAAATAATTTTCATATTTTACTGCGAGGCTTGCAGATGAGAAACTGCATTTAATAAGGAAACTGAAAATGACTAATTGTTACCTAAAGTCATTAATATAAATTATGATCTGAAAAATACTGATCTAAATTTCACCAAATCATTAAGATTTGTTGATGTAAGAAGTTTTCAAATTGCTCTATTTGGATTTTTAATCAAAAGTATATTCGTATTCAACTTTTGCCATAAGCGGTGGGAACGTTTCCTCAGCGTACTGTTTGAGATTATATGAGACAAATTCATGCATATTTATCTGTAAGATTTTAAAAACACTGCAAAATGCATTCTTTAGTTGATAAGAAAAAAAAAAACACTCCTAATAAGAATTTATTTAAAAAGAAAAATTGATATTTATGTAAACCAAAGCCTGGTTTGTTCCTTTAGCATTAAGCAATTCTTTCTGAAAAGAAATTTAAATTTACGACAAAAATGATATGAAAAGGAAGATAATTCATGAAATATTTTGTGTATTTTGCGCTGATGTTATGGTTTTAAAACTGAATATTTATTCTAAATTTTTCATGAAATGTTTACTGCAAGTATAGAAGTGTTTACTAAAAATATTTTTCTTGCTTCTTACCGATGTAAACAATCATATTTTTATCATTTATTAAGACTGTGTTGTTTACTCCGTGAATTGCGAGCAAACCTGTGTGTTGTTTTTGCCTCCAGAACGGTGCTTCAGCCGCAAAACCTGATTTACGGTAGGACTGCTGGTGTTAAATAAAGCGGTTTTTTTTTTTTTTAAATGATTATTTCTATATTACTGTTCGATTTTAGGATAAACGTTACCACTGTATGTGTATAGTTATTTGAAACTATTAGGCTTGTTTGTTCTTGAACTGAATAATGAATTGAATCTAATATGTTGCTTTTCCTTGGTTAGCGAGTTTGAGAAGTAAATTCATATTTACAGTTCGTATCAGCTAAATTTGTTTTATAAAATTTTTTAATAGTTTTTTGAATTTTGTTCTTTGGGTCACAACGTTAATACACTAATCTTAGATTATCAGTATACCGGACAGAGTTCATGCATATGCGTGTACATTAGCAGTGTGTTACGAAAACTCATACACGCCAACTATTGCACAAATTATTTCTCTCTGCAATATTTTAATTCATACTCACCAAACAAAGATGCAGTTTTTAAAACTCATTAATCATTTCCAAAATATGGCATTCATTTAATTACATTTATTTAAGTTGACTTAACGTTCGGTAAAAATTTATTTTCCGCAATTCACCCAGTCAATCGATTTAGAGGAAACATTCATCTATTAAACGAGGTAGCCACTTTCCTCTTCCGCGCTTAACAATCGGCTGCCGTAGATATAATACAAGAAAGAATAATTGCCGTGTAAGTTACTCTTTGCTGAAACCTTAAGCTAGAAGAATATAAACATTTTAACGAGAATTTGTTTTGGGCGAGAGATTAGTTTGCTGATACGGGATTAGAGTTCTTTGGAAAAATCGTTCGGCACTGCATAATTTGAAACTTTCCGTTAATAGTTGCTTTAATTAAAGATTTAAAAGTGCTTGCTCAGCGAACGGTAGTTAATCAGTGAAGTTTTCATTTCAATTTTGCATTGATTTCTTGTTTCTGTAGCTCTATTTTTGATGTTAATGCGGATTAATTTTGAGTTATATTGTATACGAGTTTGGTTCGGATTTCTGCTCTCTAAAAATTAATTTTTTATTTCTTTTTTAAAGGTAATATTAAGATGAATAAAATCAGGTGTTTAAAGAAATGATTTTATATGAATTTCTTTTAAAAAAATATGTTTTCAAGAGATGTAAGTTAATTTAAATGTAGACTATTAATTTTCAGTTTCAGTTTTTCTATCCTATTTTATCATAAGTTACCAAAAATCTGGGAAGTATGACTTATGTTTTACTCAAAGTGTTATTTTGCAAAAACAGTTAATCACTTTCAACATTTTTTTTTTCATGATTTTGTACATGTTTTTGTCTTTATTTTCTAATTCTATTTTATTTAACAGTTCAGTTAATTAAATTCATTCATAAAAATCTTACATTAGCTATTCATTGCTATTAATGCAATCTCATTATTTTTTCATCCTTTACTATCTCAAGAATATAAGAGTTGCTGTATGGTATTGCGCTAATGAAACAAATGTCACTCAATGGTAGTTTAACCCTCGTGGGTCCCTCCCATTTCAGTTACAATCAAGACCCTTGGGTCATAAACGACCCCAATGCTTCCTTTAATTAATTTATTATGATTATTGAATGTTACATGCATTATTTAAGTTCACACACTTTTTAATGCTAAAAAAAAATAAAAAGACACAATCAAAGCAAAATTTAGTTTATGCATTGAAAATTTAAATTTTAGAGCAAAACTTACAATAACTGTAGATTTATTTACAACTGTTACAGACCTGAAAAAACATGATTTTTTGCAAGTTAATTTCAAACACTTATGGCATTTTTCGATGCATTTTCTGTCCAGTTCTTTTAGACACAAGTTGCAACGTCCTCTTTTTTTTGGCATTCTGGGAAGTGACCCCAAGGGTCTTGTGTGCAAAAAATGCACTTCGGGAGAAATAAAACACTATAATAGCATTATTTTGAATAGAAAACTAGAAGAATAAAAGCCACAAAATGCGATTAAAAACAAATGGTTGATTAACAAGATATATTAAACAGAAATTGCATTGGGGTCACATATGACCCCAAGGAACCCACGAGGGTTCAGTAAATCTTAGTTGATTTTTTATTATTATTTTTCTGCTTAGGTGATTATTTTATTTGCATTTAAAAACTATTCATTTTGAGTTGAGTTTTAGCGATCCAATAAGCACAAAATCTATTAAAAATGAATTGAACTGCTATGTATGTGAGTAATCCCGGTGCTAAAATCTTCCCAGGTAGCACAAATAACCTTTAAACGTTTTGTAAACGTTTTTAAGCGGTTGGTACAACGTTAATAACCATTTTACAACCTTTAAAAAATGAAGTGTGCTACTTGGGTTCGCCTTCCACGCAGTTGAATAATAGTGTGTGGTGTCTTTTTTTGGAAATTAAATGTTGTATTTAGTAAGGATTCAAATATTTTTGTTAATAATAAAAAAATATAAGTGGTTTATTTTTATTTTAATATTCAATTGTCTGCACAAGGTGTGTCGGATAACTTGTGTGTTGTCTTAATTCAGTAGCGGGGTCATTCCGTAGAAATGTCAACCTCAGCCAAAGAAAAAAAAAATATCGAAGTGAAAAAAGTATCAAAAAATATATAAATAAATAAATAAAAATCATACAAAAATTGAAAAAGCATTGTAATTATCGCTGAGATAAATCATAATTAAGAGTTTGTAGTGTGTTTACTGCTTATTATTCGATGGTTACGTTAGTCACGTTACGTTAGTCACGTTACGTTAGTCACACTCCATCTTGAGTAAAAGTGACACTTAAGACTGAAAAAAATTAAGATTTAATAAATGTGTTTTATGTTTTTAAAAGCCAACTTTGCACATTTCTCAAATATATCATTTAATTTTTAACACTTACTTAACTTGAGAAATTTTTGCCTCACAACATGAGCATTGATTTTCAGGGTTGCAAAAATGTTACGTTAATCACGCTGCTATTTTGGTTGAAAAATATCTACGGTCAGTAATTTTGTTTCAAATTCTTAGCAGAAATGATACATAGATACCATGTACATTGTAAATCCATCAGCATAAATAAAAATGTTTTTTTCTCTTTAAGTTCCAAGTAAAAACAATTATAATATCATCTCCGAATGTTACGTTAGTCACTATGGAATGACCCAGCGATGCATTTCAAGATTTAAATTTCAATATGTATACACCCCCTTTTACAGAAATTTCCCCCGCATTTCCACGAAACTGATTGCGAACAAATCGGAGAACATCACTGTCGAACGATTTTTTTTCTTCTCTTCTCCCCTATTCCTTCTTGCCTCTCCTCTTTTGCTCTTTTAAAGGCAAAATTTTCAATTTCACAGCCTTGCGAAATGTTACTTGGCAAAAATAATCAAGAAAAAAAAAATCCTGCTCCCAAGTTCGAACAAAATGGAAATGGCTACCACGCCGACTGGGGGGGTACGGGGGGACCAGGAGAGAAAAAAGAAGCCAATGAATAAGAAAGAAAGGAGCAGAAGAGTCGAAAATTATGTTACACATAGCAAAGTATTCGACAACAAAATGACAGATATTGCTCCCTGCAGTTTGCTTGCCTCTTAAGTTAAAATTTACCAATTGACTGAACCTGTATTTTATTTATTTATTTGTTTTTTAGGATAATGGCTTACAGTATATTTATTTTTTCCGAGCTATAAGGGTTCATTTTTTCGAAAAAAACTGCGATTTTAATCTTTTTGAGATTTTTGCTTGTAAGTGGTTAAAAAGACATTATAGCAATTAAACTATGGCTAAAATATGTCCAATGAATAAGAAAGAAAAAAACAGAAGAGTCGAAAATTATGTTACACATAGCAAAGTGTTCGACAACAAAATGACAGATATTGCTCCCTGCAGTTTGCTTGCCTCTTAAGTTAAAATTTACCAATTGACTGAACCTGTATTTTATTTATTTATTTTTTTTTTAAGATAATGGCTTACAGTATATTTTTTCCCGAGCTATACTGGTTTATGTTTTCGAAAAAAATTGCAGAATTAATCTTTTCGATATTTTTGCTTGTAAATGGTTTAACCCTTTGTGCCCCAACGAGACTCGTAGCACAAAGGGTTAAAAACTATCGGGTTAAAATTATATTATAAAAGTCCCGCTTATATTAATTTAGTATTATGAATCCTATATGGAATCATGCTGCAGCTTTTAAGTACCACTCATTGTACTTTACTGATAGGTCAACAGATGGTACCTGCAATCGAAAAGAATTTTCTTAGGGGCCCCTAAGGTGTAGGGGGTCTTAGACCCTACTGATTTTCAAAATTTGTTAACTTAATTTGGAACATAAAGGGATAAGGGACATTATAGCAATTAAACTCTGCCTGAAAATATGTCCAGGACCAGCGATATTGAAGCGGTATCTCAATGATTAGCATAATTCACTCTTATACACACGCACAACACTTTTTTTTTTACTGATATTTCTTTTATGTCGTCATGCATTAGGTGTGAATATTATTAAGTAGCTTTTCATGAATGATGATACACTTTTTACAGCATTTTGGACGCCTTCCCCTATTTTTCACGAAATATCACATTTCACCTTACTACCTAGTCTCCATTTGTCACATAACACGATATTTTTTTCCTAAACATGTTCTTTAAAAACACGCGTAATGTCTCACTTTTTTCTGTCCCCTCCATCCCTCTTGGTATAGACTGTCACATTTAACTGTTCATTAATGTGTGAAAATAATTTCATAAAGTTGATGTCCATAAATGATGTGATCCTTCTTTCAGTATTTTTGACCACTACCTTTACTCCCCTTTTACAAAGTGCCACACTTTACCTTACCCCCTCCTCTCCAATTGTCACGTCACAATATTTTACCTAAACATCTTCTTCTATACTGTTAAAATTTGTTCGCGTCTGTCTGTCTGTCCGTCTGCCTGAAGCTTGAACTCCGCAAAACCGCTTCGAACCGCTCGATAGAACCTGGGGCTATCGAGGTACCATTCGATTCTACAGTTTCTGTTATACTATTAAAATCTATTCGCGTCTGTCTGTCTGTCTGAAGCTTGAACTCCTCAAAAAACACTGCGAGTACAGACTCGATCGAGAAACTATTCGATTGTACAGTGCTGAATAAAAGGACCAATATCGTAGCTGTACAATAATAATTAACGGACATATCAATTAATAAGTTTTTTCTGAACAATTTTTCGACCATTCTTATTCTATAGCTGATTTCAACACAAACATGAATTAAATGGAAAAATTTGCTTGAAACTTTGAAATAAAAAATAACAGTTAAGCAAAGCCTTTGTAATCATGTAATGTTCTTAATTTATATCATCAAAGACAAAGAACTAAGATTTAGACTTTACACCTTAAATTAGTTAAAAACGAAAATATTTACTGCCAACAATACAATTTACGAAACTAATAAAAATATTTCAAAGTGTTAACATCAGATATTTAAAACCTCTAAATAAACCAATTACTCCAACCAAAAGTGAAAGCTCTTAAAGAAAAGAAAAGAACTATAAGTTAATTTAATTTTCATAATACAATTCACCATCAAATGCGTTTAATATTTTATTTGCAGTATAGAAAAGCAACGAGTTTTGGTTCCATCATCTATTTACTAATTTCTTCACATCTTTTTGCTGCCAAACACTTTTAAATAGCTCAGTTTTCTTCAAATATTTAAAGAAATTAAAATGTTGTTGCAAAACATATTTCAGCGATTTTTTTTCCCTTTGAACATAATTTACCGCAGGATATTTGGTCATAATTGACAATAAATAAATAAAAATAAATAAACACATTTAAATTAATAAATATAATATGAGCTTTTCCGCGAAAGTAAGACTTGGTCTGTTTTTTTTTTAATTTAAATAAATTTTATTTTATGATAAATTTTTACCTATTTGGGCATATTGTTACCGTGTTAACGGGCTTTATTAAAGCTTCAGTTGTCATGGTATCTTCTTTATTATTCTATCAGGAAAAAAAAAAATCTTCTTTATTTGTTCTGTTTCATACAAAGAAGTTTTTCTAAATTTATTTAAATACATGTAGACTCTTATGCCCTGAAATAGTTACGCTTTTCTAAATTTATTAAAATAAATGTAGACTATTATCATTCTGATATAGTTAAGTTAAATTTTAAAAGAGAAGCAAAAACACTCCTAAAAAATATCTCCCAGACAAAACATTCCCACAAATTATTTCAATATCCTTCGCGATCGAAAACAATCTTCCTTGAACAATAAAAACGGAAAATAAAATTTCAATTGTCAAAACACCAATTTTTCCTAATCTAAACGACTTTCAGAAATTGCCTTAAAATATCATTAGTTTATACTTGTGACTAATAAGTAAAAATAAATATTCTATTATGTTTTACCATCCGCCAAAAAGCAGATGATAAAAATGGGGAGAAAAAGAAAAAGTCGTCTGTGATTATCAGATGAAAAACAAAAGACCGACATTTAATATCTCGATGTGTCTGGAAACTTGTCTTCAACCGAACAATTTCAGACATATGTCGCTAAATGTTATTATTTTTTTATTGCGTCTAGATTCAGCTGAGCATGTAATATATATTTTGCCCAGAGCGTTTCCTGAATGGAAATTAAAGACGTTAAAAAGTTTGTTCTTCTTAAATGCAGTGTAGTTGGAAAGTAATAATTTCTTAAATGGCTTTTGAGAAACGCAATTAAGGCAGATGTTTTTCTTCAAATTTTATTTGAGGCGATTGAAAAAATACATCTCATATAGGCCGTCTTTTCTTGTTTTCTTTTTATTTTTGTTTGTGAGCATCGAAAGATGAATGAATATATATTAAGAGCGTTTTCTGAGACGCGTTATGAAAAAAAATATCAGTAAAAACGATGATCGTCTATAATGCAGAGTAAGCACAAACGATAGACCCGATTTTAAAATTTATATTTTAGTCAACTTGTTATTAAATCAGACTCGTTGGAAACTGATTGTATATGATAATAATACTTAAAACTTCGCTACTTAGCAGTCTGCAGCGATGCTATTGCTGTGACGATGGATCCAAACAATTCAAGTTAAACTTTTAGTTGATTGCTTTTTGAATTTAAATTTAGAAATCAAGTAATAGTTCATTTCTCTGCTATAAATTTCGACGTACTCCGATAGTCACCAGTACGATCCGTACGTCATTGAATTCGTTTTTGCTCTAATGTTAAAACCGAGAGAAACGATAGACATAATATTAATCAAGGAAAAAAAAGCTGCGAAAGTTGTGCGTCATTGTTTTAATATTAAAAACATATTAGCAAAAGCTGCAGTAAATAAAAATAAGACAGTTGCGTCTAACAATACATAAATTACTGCAAAAATTCATGAACGTATTAAAATTAATGTAATTAAATTTAGCGTATTATAAGGAAGGAATAATAGATCCTCAGAAAATGTGATCATGAAAGCTTTAAGCAAAGAATTTTTAACTAAGAATTAATGACACTAATCCGTGTACAAAAGGGCAGAAACAGCTTTCTCTGCATTCTCTTGTTGCTATGCCAACAATATAATTTATTGTAGAAATACTATGAGTGTCAACATCACGGTCATAAATAACTAAGACGGCGCACTTCCTGATGCGGATGGCTCTCTCTTCAATGAGCATAATTCTACGATTATACAGGGTGTCCACTCCAATCGTGGACCAATAGCTAATTTCTAAACCGTTAGAGATAAGCATATAGTTTATTTAGGAAAAAATCTCCAAATTACGAAAGGAATTTTGGGTCTATTCAATGTTTTTCAAAAAATCAAATTTTGAAAGAGTTACGAAATTTAAATTATTATACAGCCCCCCACTCCTATCAATCATATTTAGTAAAACATTCTTGACACTGTAACGTTTAAAACTAAAAAAAAATCACTCTTCTACCACAAAAATTGACCGAGTTATGACGTTTTGAAAAATCAAGATTTTGCATTATTTCATGACGTCATCGAGCGATCGCTTAAGGGACCGTATGCGAAATCCTTCAAAATCTTGATTTTTCAAAACGTCATAACTCGGTCAATTTTTGTGGTAGAAGAGTGATTTTTTTTTAGTTTTAAACGTTACAGTGTCAAGAATGTTTTACTAAATATGATTGATAGGAGTGGGGGGCTGTATAATAATTTAAATTTCGTAACTCTTTCAAAATTTGATTTTTTGAAAAACATTGAATAGACCCAAAATTCCTTTCGTAATTTGGAGATTTTTTCCTAAATAAACTATATGCTTATCTCTAACGGTTTAGAAATTAGCTATTGGTCCACGATTGGAGTGGACACCCTGTATATTAGTTTAAACTTTGTGGCAGCAGAAAACACATTTAGGATGTTCCTTTATGATGTCATCTTTTTGTATTCAGACAAATGTCATCTTCTGTCAACGGAACGTTTTCATAGTTTTTTTTTTTATTCTCTAGTGATTTAGTCCGTGCTACTAGTTGCCTAGTAAAAAGGAATTCGTTGTTAGTTTTTCATTTGTGAATATTTTTGTTTGCAAACTTTGATTATTTGGCCTTTAAGGAAGCTTGTGCAACGACTTCGTAGACATTTTTCGGATTTCAGCAAGTGCCGGATATGGTCGTTTTATGTTAAAAAAAAAGAAGATAGAGACAGAGGAACTACAAGAAATATAAAAAGAAAAAAGAAGTCCTCTAAAAATCTATATATAGGTTTTTTTATGTACTGGGTGGGTGACTAGTAATTAAAACGTTGAAAAAGAAATGCCAATTTCTAGAAAGCTTTTTGGCATATTATTTCATGCTGTTTAGACATATGGGTTAGATTCGGTGCATAGCCGGATTTATTTTTATTTTATTATTTTTTAACACTATCTCATTGAGTTGACTTTTGTTGTTAATTTTTCATTAAAAGTATTAAGATATAATGTTTCTTAGCATATTTTCAATGCTAGAACGTATAATTCGAACAATAACAGCATGATTGTGCCTCAAAGAAAGATTGCAACTGATTTTAAGTATAAAACAATAGATCCAGGTATGTCGGCAATCAATCGTTTGATTCAAAAGTTGAAAGCTGAATATATTGTTGCTGATGATTTGTTTTTCTTTTCTCATTCTGAAAATGGCATAATTTTTCTGGAATAGAAAATAAGATCCCACGTGGGCTTATACAAAAGAGTTACTGAGATACATAATTCGTAACATTGTCTTTATTTTAATAGTTACAGGTTTTCTTCGGAAAAAAAAATATTTTTCCTAACGAAATAAGTTAACACTATTTCAACATTCATTGATAAAAATCGCCAATTACTCTCTCCAACTCACCGCAAAAGAAAAGTTTTAATATGACTTAAAATCATTGATGGTTGAAATTATCGTCGCAAACAGCCCAAAAAACTGAACTAAAAAAACATGGTATTGCTTTGGTAGAAACTAATAGAGTTTTATTACGTAATCGGGTTTTCAATTAGTAAAGAACAATTTGGAAAATTAGAGTAATATGATGCTAAATTCCCATGACTCTAAATAAAGCAATTGGTATATACTAAAGCATATTTTTGTAGCTCAATGAAACTGATTTAACTAATTTTTACTTTGGCTAAAATAGGAAAAAGTAAATGTTTTATACAATTATTTATTTTTTAAGTGCTCACTGCGCATAAGATGGATATAGCTACTGTAAAACTTTAAGACATTATGCATTTTTACATTTTGTGCCGCTTAATACTGTCGAATAAACAATTATATGTCTACCTCAATTTTTATTAAAAGCAAAAATTTTAAAATTGGAGGTTTTTAGACAAAGATACTACTTATTCAATCATTTGTAGTCTGGTGCAGATATTGAAAAAACAAAAAAGTGCACAGTCCTCAAAACTTTTTTCATTACGCGCACTTCACACGAAAGGAGGGGGGGGGGGGGGGATTCAGAAGTTCTATGAAAAACATTGGTGAATTCCTAATTATTACCTTTTCGAACTGTGAGTTCTCTTTCATACACGCGAGTGTTTCCCCTCTTCACGCTAGAGGACGCTGTATAAGCATCGGAAAAAAGCAACTGCAGCTCCCCCAGTGAGGATACTAGGAATAATAAGGAAAAAATGGCAAAAGAGAAGTTGGAGGATTAAGCTCTGAAAATTGATTTCGCTGCAAAAGCAAACAGTGCTGCACCGATCCCAAGTCGATATATTGGACTTAGAATTCTTTGGAGTGACAGCAGCTTCTATTAAGTTGTCTTTTTTTATGTACACATTTTTCCCCCTTCTTTGATAGAGCCTACTTTTTCATACCAGCATACCCATCCTCCTTGCGATGTTAAATATATAAATCGGAGTTTCCTTTTTGCTTGTATATTTTGCCAATTCTAAGCTGAAAGAGGAACTTAAAGCTTTCAAACTTCGCTCTTGTAGTTGGAGCTATTTAACTTTTTCTCTTATTTAAAATGATAGGAAGTATTATTCAGTATTTCTTGTATGAAATGAAAAATACACGAGCAAAAGTAGGAATGTGTATCTAAATACAGTCAAATTGTATTCTTCTTATCAATCTCAAATACCGAGAAATGTATAGTAGACATTGCTATACGGGTTACTGATATATATTTTTAGAATTGGTAGTATATAAAGCGGATAGAGTTTTTGTACCAATGGAGAATTCTCCTTTTTTCCCCAAAAAGGATTTATTGCTTACCTTAGTTTTAGTAAATTTAAAATATTTAGTTGTAACAGATGTGAGATAACTAACCTAATATGTTATCTAATAGCTGACTAATTTTCAAATAACTTATAACTCATAAATAAATTATATTTTCATCGTAGTTGCAAATTCGCCGAATAAATATTTTTTACGTAATTTTAAACAATTCATTGTTTTAATATGAAATGATCTCATTTTTAATTCAATCAGATAATACGCAAAAGGTTTCCACAATAATATGAAAAACTGGTTGCATTTAGAAAGATGTTACAAATAATTTGATAGTGTATTTAAGAAGTGGGTGTTACTATTTAACTAACAAAATATTTCAAACGCAGTTCCTGATATATACCTGAGGATTTTAAAAAGTATGTTCACGGAAATTTTCCTTTCGAAACCAACAAGATTAAACGCAACCATATCGAAGGATTTGTCCAAAGCAAATTCAACATTTTTAGTTTTTCTTTTTTTTTAATCCAGTGAAACATTCTAAATCAGTGGTTCTCAACCTTTTTACAGCTACCACCCCCTTTAGGATTGAAATTTTTTTCAGCGCCCCCTTTTCTGACGGGCGCAAAACTGGAAGCAGGGGGGGGGAGGAGTTAGACAGTTTTCTTGACCAATTCAGCGCTATAATTTTGTGCAAACAGATAGTTGAAAAATGATTATAGAATTAAAAAAAAACTTATGATGTTTTTTCTTTATAAGATAATCTTTAGAAAAAGCGGGCATTTTTTCCCTCTTAAAAACTGTCAGAGTTCCAATCAAGTGCCTATAATGGGTTCATTAGATGAGTGAACCATTTTTAAGGTAAATAAGAACAACACGGTTTGATATAAAAATGCACCGTTTTCAACGTTTTTTATTTGAAAACCAATTTATTTTGAAAAATACACTCCGTTCAAATAGTTCCCGGAATAGTCCGATCCCAAACAGTGTTGCTCTTATTTACTTGCAACTATGCAATACGCATCCCTTATTTATTATGTAAGGATATAGGATTTTACATTGGAAGGCCAATAACAAAAAAAAAAGTCGGACCTTCTGTTTTTCCTATCAAGAGGGATAAAGATTTGAAACTATGGCCCGTGTCTATCACCCCTTAAAAAAAATAAAAATAAAGTTTTTATTAAAAAAATAACTGAAATAATTAGAATTTACAAATTACAAGATAAGTTCAACTCAAAGACATTATTTTTGAGTTTTTTTTTTTTTTGCTTTGAAGGTAAGATAAGGTAACAAAAGTTATAAGTATGCCTTTGTCATCATCAGAGTAAACACTACAGTGAAACATCGGGGATATCCCCGAAGTTTGTTTTAAAAACGAAGTTTTAAAAATGCTGTTTCTTTAATCTTAGGTATCGTGGTGTTAAGACTTAGGTTCAAATCCCTCCCCCGATGAAACATTTAAAATTGTCACAATTTTAGGCAATTTTTAATAGCGTTAACTAGGGCGAAAGAAGTCCCTCATATTTTTCAAAATTGAAGTTATTTTAAGGCCAATCTTAGTAACGTTAGAGGTCTGAGCTTCTTTTAGCGTTATGTGCGAATATTAAGCATAAAAACACATATTTAAACTACTTTTGTTGATATTGAGGAAATTCGAGAGTTTTCTCCAGAATTTTTTTTCACATTGTACTCTGAAAATACGATTGTTAGTTACCTTTAGTGTTAGTGGATGATCTAATGACACAAAAAGTCGGTCAAGTCAGGAGGCTCTTGTCTCATGTAGACATTTTATGAAAATTAAACCTCGTAAAAACGCAATTTTAGGCCCTGTTTGATCACGATTGGAGAAGAGGTGGGTAGGTCGAGATTCCACCCTGCAATTATTTTCAAAAATCACAAGGCTGTCTTTGAGAATGAAGCTTTCCATAGCTCTTCGACGGAAATGTCTGAAAACGACATTTTAAGCGATTTATGGTTATAAAGGGGTGTGTGGTTCGGGATCTTTTCCCTCGAAGTTTTTAAAAGTGACATTTTAAAGCGCAATTAAAAATATATTATGTATATATCTGGTTGTCCAAGTTAGGTGAGCAAGGAGAGCGAAGGGATTCAGGACTCTTCCTCGAACAATTTTCAAATGGATATCAATAAAACACATTTTTAGGCTATTTTAGGTAGTTATGCTATGAAACGGGGGACCTTCAGCCAAAAACTTTCCTGAAATTTAAGTGCTATTGGCATATTTTATGCTATCCTTCATGACGTTAGGAGAAAGATCAGGGTTGGGGAGATAACCACAGAAAATAAAGAGATGAGGATTTCCTTCCGCACCCGCCCAAAACATGTCCCTATAAGGACATTTCAAAGTACACCCACTGCCCCCTTACCGCCCAAAATATGTCCATCGCCCCCCTGCTGCCCAAAATATGCTCACCGCCCCTCAACATATTCCCACCGCCCACCGGGGGGCGGTATCGCCCCCGTTGAGAACCACTGTTCTAAATGAATCTGCACTGCAGCAACATTTACTTTTAATCTAGTATAGAATAACATTACTTTGCACTCTATGCTATCTTCTGTAGTGCCAAATCTTATGGAGAAGGTCATAAAAATATGTAAACTCGATAACTTTTCAGAGTTGTTTTTTTGTGAGAAGTGTAAATGCATCGAAGCTTACTTACGATAAATGAACAGGTCAGAAAGTTGAAATTTTTCTAAAATGAGTGGTCGGACATAGATTCATTTTTAGTTCCTCTACTAAGTGTACCTAGAAACTCACAACATTTTTCCGTTATTTGAAACTTGTTCAGATGAGCATGACAGTGCTATAAATCAATTTACCTGCCACTGATTGGCTAGCAGTCAGAATTGTCTGCTAGAAAAAGCATCACTCACTCATAACAGCCTTGGGTGTATAACTTTATTTCTGTTAATCCATCGTAAATGTAGGATTGATTATAGTGGTATAAGTCATTTAAAGTTGCTTTATACCAAGTTGCAAGGAACATTTTATAAAGGTTATGTATATAAATAAGTATTTCCATTTGAATGTAAGTCTTGTCCTGCAATTACAATTCATTGAGTCCCCCTTCCTTTAATTTTATTTATTTATTTTAAACCTTCAGTTACCCGGAACTGTGTTACGGTGACTTAAGCAATTCTTATTCTAACCTTGTCAAATATTTTTGATAAACAGCTAGAACACAAATATTAAAAACTTAGTTCCGTTTCATTTCCTCGGTAAACATGCTTCATTGACAAAACCAAAAGAGCACTCTTGTGCAAATATGACATCGACAAACGTAACTTAGGGACATAAAGAATATAATTTCATTACAAGTTTACAGTAAACCTCATGCTTTGAGGATATTTACTATTCTAATAATCCCACTGTCACTAGTCTGAA
This sequence comes from Uloborus plumipes, assembly GCA_038373865.1. NCBI lineage: Eukaryota > Metazoa > Arthropoda > Arachnida > Araneae > Uloboridae > Uloborus > Uloborus plumipes. The sequence continues at coordinate 37,430 of JAXGGA010011047.1, forward strand.
TGGATGCGGTCTTTTATTAGTAATCGATTTAGCCGATCAGCCAAAGGGTATTTGAGAAACGGGACCCAATGTCGGCAGAGAAAGCTGCTGCCCGATCGAACAATGTTCGAACGCACTAAGTGAAAATTACTAGTCCTAAACAATTCAATTATTGAATAGGTCTTAAATAAAGTTGCTAAGTGTTTATTCCTGCTGTAAAGGGAGATATTAGTTTTCGTAAAACTTTGTGAGATTGACTAGTATAACGTCTTTTTGCTTAACATGTGACAGTCCGATAAGTAGTCTCGGTCTTACTAATACTTAAGTTTTAATTCTTTTAATGGAGCATCTGTGGCGCTGAAGTAGCAGCTTTGCTTTGAATGTGGAGGTCGTGGGTTCGATTTCCATTGGAATCCTTGGTGTTTTTTACTCATTTTGTGTGTGTGTGTGTGTATATATATATATATTTATATGTATATGTATGTCTTATAGTAAATAAATAAGTCCAGGCTCTTAAGGCAATCAATGGCACCCACATCTTTGTAGTGGCTTATAATTACGGTACGACAACTTGTTTTACTTTAGCAAGTGGCCTTTTTTAAGTGTTGACTAAAACACTTGTAAAGGTAAGTTTTCCCTCAAAGTGTTCCTCAATTATGCTATACACTGATATGGAAAAGTGAACAGCAATATCGGCAGAAATGTTTTTTCGAGATATCTTTAGATTCCCCACCAGTATTATTGAAATTGTTGAAATTTAACGCTTTTTTCGTGCTTAATTTTCAGTGGAAATCTGGTAAGCGAGCATGCACAATGAAGTACACAGTAAAATACAATAAAATACATGCTAGAAATGCAGATAGTAATAATAATAATAGTAATAATAATTGTAATAATAATTGTAATAATAATAATAGTAATAAATGAAAACTTTGCCGTTACTGCCCTCTTACCTTTTCACGGCAACAGAACACGGCACAAACTGGGTACCATCATCTTGCTCCTGAACGGATGATAATTTCTACTACCATTTATACTAGTTACTCTCCATTTCCTGATTGTGGCATTAAACCTATTTGGTTCTAACTACCATATATTCTATTTTAAAAGCACCAGAGAGATAATGCAGTTATAGTTTAACAACATCTAATTCTCCTAAGCAACACAAGTATACAAAGTAAGTCATTGAACGAAGATTCGGGTATTGGACAAGTGATTTCTCTCCCCATTTCGGCAACCCCTCCCCTCGTGTTCCTCAACCCCCTTGGAAGTGATTATTATCCCGTGAAAACTACATCCCATGGAGAGATCTAAAATGCTTTAAAAATGCATGACAAAATGCAGAAAATAATAACAAAAATACTAATGATAAATGAAAAATTGCCAGAACTGCCTTTTGACCGTTAATCGGAAATAGACGCCAACCCGTTCTAAAGCTATCTCTTGTCCCCAAACGAATGAGAGTTTCTCCTACCATTTGTACTAGTTACCTCGCTTTCCAGATTCTCGCACTTAAACCATTCGCTCTTAACTACCTCATATTCTATTTTAAAAGCACCAGTTAATCCAGTTATAGTTTAACAACGTCTAATTCTCCTAACCAATACAAGCACTACAAAGTAAGTCATTGGACGAGGATTCGGGTATTGGCCAAGTGATTACTCTCCCCTTCAAGCCCCCTTGGGCGTCATTATTACCCCGTGGAAACTACATCCCAGGGAGGGGCCAAAAGCCGAGATCTGAAGGAAGGCGCTGTAAAATTACGGAATTACAGACCACGAAGAAAGAGGAATTAGCAAAAAGAACCGGCACGCCGGGGTGTGACCATCGTCGATGTCCGCAATTTAACATCGATTTACCATTCCATTGCTGTTCCACCCACCCCCACGTGAAGTTCTTTTCCTTCTCCCCCCCCCTCAAGCCTTCAATTCGGCCTTGTAATGACGTTATTAGGATTCGCGCAATAGAAAGTTCCCCCCATTATCGATTACGGATGGGGGGGGGGGGGTGCTAACGAGGCACCGGGGTTTGCTGAAGTGTAATGATTCCAGGTATAATGAGTGCTCAGTTTTTAATCTGTTCGGGGTTATGGAAGATATTTCTTGCTTTGAGAAGAATGACGAATGACTTCTTTTCTCACCCTCTATATATATGGTTACATATGTATTGTATATATATATATATATATATATATATATATATATATATATATATATATATATATATATATATATATATATATATATATATATATATATATATATATATATATATATATATGGAGAGAGAGAGAGAGAAACATGTTCGACATGTTGTAAAGTTTTAATGCATATTGGTCTCGAAAATAATTTGAATTACGATCATTAACTAATATCTGTTCCAGAATTATCAGTTAACTTAAATGTGTAACTTAAAATGTCAATATAAGAGAAAAATGTTTGTGAAATGCCGTATTTTTGTAACGAAGCTCATTTTGTCACTTTTAATTATAATCTTTTTATTATTTTTAAATTTTTTAATGTTTTCATTCTTAAAAATGTGTGCTTCTAACTAACTTCAAAAAAGAAAAATTAGAAAAAAAAAAATATTCGTACCTTTCTCGTGGTAGTAAAAATTTAGTTTCTGCAATATTTTTTTAAAAATAAATTGCTGAATTTTCCTTGACTTCTTCAGTTATTGAGTTTTCCATCTAGGTTGAAAAGCACATAGATAAACATATATCATTTTTTTATCTCCCATTAAAGTGATGGTTGTCCTCTATGCCTTCTACTAATTAATTTCTTCAGAATGAAAAGTCTTTAACTTTTTCCCAAAGTAACGATATGCAACTTTAATACTTCAACGAAACTCTTAAAAAATATCTCAACACATAAACCATGTTTCTGATGTAGCTGTTTCAGTCGCATAACGCTATAAATGCATCAGTCTAATGCTGTAGTAGCTTTCACATTTTCCTTCGTTTGTTTAAATAAACTAGCAAATGAGCGACTGAATCCGTTGAAACGTATTTCCCATAATGAATAAAGAATTACTCTCCTATACATATAATTAGATACCAGAACTCGATACGTAAACACACAATTCATCAAGAGTAACTTGAAGCAGAAATCATCAATCCTTCAGTACGGAGCTTAACAGAGAAAGTAAAGTGAGACGTGGTTATTAAATTCTGGAATTTGTACGTATTTATTGTTGAGAAGTATAGACTCTTTTATTTAATGTTACTTAAGAATGTTTTATGACCATACACAAGTTTTTATTTTTTTTAATTGTTGTAATCTTTGTATTAACAGTGAAAAAAAAAAACAGTAGTAAAGATAGTATTCTCAACCCGTTGCAAAGCAATTAAAAATAACTGCTATCCAAATTCAACAAATGACGCTGTCGACAATTTACTTGACAATCTATAATTAGTGTATACTATTTTTTTCTCATAACTAATATCTATGTTTAAATATGAAAGAATACCTACCGGTCAAAATTGAAAAAAAAAATACATAAAGAGAATACAAAAAAACATTTAGAATAAAAGTCAAATGAAATATTTTTAATCGCTTAAAAGCATATATGAATGTAATTTCTTCAAATAATCGTAATACAAAAGAATTTTTTTTTCAAAGAAATAATATTTTTAAATAAATCGCCTTCTACATTAAAAAAAAAAATTTCTTTTGTGGAACGAAATATATGTCAGGTTAGGAACTAGTAGCAAAAAGAATACTGATGGGAAGCTTATGGTATTGTAAAATTATTGCATTAGGCGTACTTTTTATTTGAATGTTGATGAACCAAAGCTATTCTTGTCTTTTTTTTTTGTCATTTACTTTCCTTTTTTTTCTTTGTAATAATTTACATTTAATGTCTTTAATACCTGAGGCATAATAATTGGATAAATTGCTATTTAAGTGTACATAAATGTGATAATTGGTTCTGAAATAATATCGACATTTCTTCACATCAATATAAAAATTTGCAGTTTACCTACCAAACTTGTAAATAAGGTTACTTAATAAAATTTTCATTTCACTAAAAAAACACATTTTTCACGTTTTGTTCCGTAAAAAAACCCTTATCCTTTTTCAAAACTATTTAACTTCCCTCAGTAAAGTTTGGTATTTCCGCATTTTTCTAAAAGTGATTTATTTTTCTAGCGCTTCCAGTTTTCTTCCGAAAATGAGCAACCATAAATAACCAAAAAACCATGAAATTGCAGTTGGGCATGCATTTTTGTGTTTGAGCTGAAAAGTTTTCTACTGAAAAAAGGTTCATTACTTAACCATCGCTCATAATTAAACCCATTAATCTAATTACTTCCTGCAGATATCGGTGTTGATTTCCGATGAAATATGGCGGACATATTTTCCTCTACCCGTCTGTGGGCCATCTCTTCTACTGTCATGGCTTCGCTCTTTAGTTGAGCCTACAGAATCTAATGACACCCTAGAGATCTGCAAACAGCAAAGTGTACTTATGAAGAGTTAGGTGTAAATGAGCAATTACTCATCCCTTACGTGCACTGTGCAGTGTTGAGCCGTAAATTGACTGTTATCTGGGCATCTGACGCGGTTAGCCGTTTTGAATTTTAGCAAGGTTGGCAATTTCTCATTTTTCGCCAAGTTGAAGTAAAGGCCATGGGGAAATAGTGTGTCATAGTGGAGTGCTGGCGTCGTAAATTTGAATTATTTTGTTCGTCTATAAGGCTAATGAATTTTAAACTTTTCGGAAGTTGATTAAAAATGTTAGCGTCCTTGCTGGTTTTTCATTCATATGTGAAATGATGAATTAACTGCGACTGAACTCCGTAATTGAGAAAGGTTCTTTTAGTTTGCGCAGAAACTGCCGCATGTGATAATTTATTGTTTACGGAAATTAAATTAAATGATATTAGTTTTGTTATAAGTTCCAAACATCGTAATTTAGAAGAATAAAATAAAAATTTATTTTTAACTTCTGCAAATTTAGTGACATTAAACAAACTTTTACAAAATAATCATGAACTTATTTCTTTCTTTACGGTAAACAAGCACAATATTAAAATAATTTACGGCTAACGGTTTGTTTCTCAAAACAGCATAAATATGATAACTAAACCTGTTGCTTAGCTTTGAAGAACAGCCTAGAAAACGGAAAGAGAAGCAGTTTATTTAGAATATAAATTAAAGAAAGTCATGAAAACTAAATGATTTTGTTAGTTAAACGATGAAGCAGAAAAATAAAATTTAATTTAAAGGGAAATCTATGCTTTGTCAACTAAGCGTGTTGATTAAAAGTCAAAAGAACTTATTGATTATTCACTTAGTGAAGATCAGTGAAAGTTAAATGGATTACGTGTTTTAAATTGAATTATTTAGAAATTGCGCAGTATTTGTTTTTCCGCCTCATTAATGTACAAAGGGTAAAGTTTTCATGATTAAAATATTGCAAGTCTTACTAAGAAATATTTAGTATGAGGGAGTTCACAATAAATTAATGTAATTATCAATCGATTCACATTCAAACAAATAAAGTAGAATCATAACTGCAAGTACTGCAATGCACTATGTCTCTTTTGTTTATTTTTTGCTTTAATTCATTATATAAATTTTAACTTATTTGCTGTTGCATCTTGGTTTTAAATGTTGTATGAGTTGTTTTTGTGTCAAAAAGTAGAAATATTTATTTTTTACCAAGACCGCTTTAAACTCCATTTTGATTTATTGAAAGCTATCATTTACGTCTTGTATTAAATATCATTCTGATTCTTGGTAACGAGTCATTTAAATAACTCCTGTCCTCATCGGTAGTGCTGTTCTGTTAAGACATTCGTTCTGAGTCTGAGCACGATAATACCCTAGTACTGAGTACACAAACTGGTATATTGCCCATTTCAAACCTCTTGGACATGATCGGAAAAAGTGCTATACTGCTTGATATCACATATGTCCAATATATAATACCATCCAGCCTGTATTCTTGGAACGGGAGTCTTCTGTTCTGTTACTTAAGCTACTAGATGACTCAATCAGTTTGTGTATAGATCGATTGTACTCTTCATATCACACCCAAGTATCACACATCGTTTTATAAACGTTGTAAAATGGTTATTAACGTTGTAACAACCGCTTAAAAACGTTTATAAGACGTTTAAACGTTATCTGTGCTACCTGGGACAGTGAATCATATGCCTTAAGTAGTTGTTACCTTTATTGAAATTTTTAATCATGTTGCGTAGTTAAAATTTTTAATGCTCCCTTTCAAACTGAATTTTTTTGGTCTGTTCCTTAAAATAGGGAACCAAATCGTCTTAAATATTCACTTTAGTTTTTCGCTATTAGGTAATTATAACGTGAGCTGTTAAAAAAGCGTTGTTCTTCTAAGTCTTTTTCGTGTTTCCTTTAATGCATTCCAGCTCTTAATTGATATAGGACCCAAGCATTGCGTCTTCGTATTCTTAATCTGATCCAGAGTTACCCATTCCACGATGCATCGTAACAATACTCCAGTAAACTTTCCCGAGTCATTCATTAGAGTAATTATCTCAAAGGAGGGACGAAAAAACACAGGATAAAAGCCAAAAAGGTAGACAGCAAAAACAACAGCCTCGGCTAAGAAAAAAAAAACAATGTGTGGTTACTGGACTGGCCAAGAATTGTTCTTCTTTTCTGTTCTAACGAGCTTTTCTTCACCCAATTTCGCTTTA
>JAXGGA010011048.1:0-44080 GCA_038373865.1 Uloborus plumipes
TCGTTAATCGGGCTCTGCGCAGAAGCAAAGAAATTTCAAACTAGTCTTCAGATAAGAAAGCATATTATAATAGGCCAACCACTTCTTGAATCAATTTTTGTTGAAATATTGCTTTCAACAGTGCCGCTAATGTGTTTACTATCATTAATGAGATGCCATACGCAAGTCACGGTCGATAACACCAGGCCTACATAATATTTAGATAACCGAACTTATTAAACACATAGTCAATGATGCTCGGATATCTGTCTTCAACAAAAGCTATCAGGAGGTCAGGTCCCCTTATCTTCAAGACATACAAGGCGTGTAATAGTGCACATGGGCAACACCTTGTCAACAAGATCCCCCTCTATATAAAACGTCCTCGAAGCAATTTAAAGGGGGAGGGAAGTGTGCTATTCTCGGCACAAGACCCACGTGACCCGCAGTGGCCCCCCTTAGACAGTATCTTGATCAATGGACCCTTGCAATGATGCGACTCTGTAAATGCGACGTCCCAGGCAATTTGGGCGTAATTTATGGGCTCGTGAATACCGACGCGAACGATGGGGAGACGATAAAAGAAAAAGGAGAATGGTTTGTGGAAAATGCGATTTTTGGAGAGCGTTTTTTTTTTTCTCTTTTCTTTTTACGTTTTTATCGGAGCTGATGATAGGAAAGATTACACAAATAGGTTCATTTAAAAAACAAATAAATAGCACTTGCGAAACGTTAGTCGAAATATTTTGTCTACGTTTTTGATTTTTGATGATGGCTATCTCCGTTTATATCGTTTTGTGGAAATCAAAATGAAAGGGCTTCTTTTTAAGGAGAAGCTTGCTATGTTGTTCTCTCTTCTTTGATTGTATTTCCAAAGTGCCGTTTACTCTACTTTCTCATAAATTATTTTTCTATTTTAAATCCTCTGTCAGTTAACAGTATGCCTTTTTAACATCGAACCGGTAACGTACTAACGAGCACAAATATAATGCAGTAAAAAATAAAAATAATAATAATAATCACTTTTCAAACGTTGATGTTTCAAGATTTCTTACACTGCAAAAAACAAGCTGTTGTTTTTACAGTATAATACTGGCAGCAGAGGTTCCAGTTTGAAACTGTAAAGGCACAGCAACACTGCAAAACTAGCAAGTTTACAACTTATTACTGTAAAATTAGCAATATTACCATAAAATTAGCTCTATTATACTGTAAAAAAAACAGCAGAGGTTCCAGTTTAAAACTATAAAATGCACAGTAATGAACTGTGAAACTAGCAATTTTAGTTTAATTTTATAAAATTACTGCAAAATTAGCTGTATTATAATGTAAAAACAACATCTATTTTTACAGTGTACTATCTACTGTCTTTAAGCATTTCTTCCCAAAATTTCACATTTAATAAAAAATTTTATGGACATCAGTAGTCCACAAAACTCTTTTCACGTGTAATAGAGTATCATTTTATTTTTCGATTAAGAACAACAGTTTAAATGTTGTTTCAAACAAAGATTTCCACTTCCTTTATCTTTAATTTATTTATCTATTAATAAATTACCGGTATTATGATTATTATTATATTAAACGAGGAAAACATTTAGCTGCAGGAAGCAACATGAGATTTAGTTTCCTTTTTCAAACAAAAGCATATTCGTAAATTAAATAATGTTTCAGTAAACTGGTGGAAGCTTTTCGATTAATCAATTCCCATACTAAAATCAACTTCCGCTGTCGTCTTCTCTGAAAGAAAGGACATAGAAATAAGTTATAACTTTTGAAATGCCAACTTTTAATGTATAACTTTTCTTATTGGCGAATAATATAGAATTTCCACATCAGACTGAATAAATGAATAAAAAAAAATAATAATAATAATTTATGCAAACTAAAAAGTTACATTAAATTTCTAATCATTCTGACAAAGCCAGTGTCAGTCTTGCAACATTGGCGATATTCACTCAACCTCTGTAAAACATTCTTTTCTGCACCGTTTTGTAGCACATCCTTGAAGTTTCACTTCAGAGATATTTGGATTTTTACAAAAGATACTTCTACCCATTTTCACAGACATTTTCAATGGATTTAACCTTATATTTATGTTGTACGTAACCCTTTACGTTTAAGTTATAATTTACAGTAATATTATATATTTTTAATTTCCGAATCAAATTTTATTAAGATTGGTGAAAGTTTTTATTCTTAGATTGGCAGCACCAGATTAACATTGCTTAACTTTCGAATCGACAGTGTGAAGATGAGTCCCTTCATCGATATGGTTGGTCATCAGAATTGTTGCAAATACAAATAATGCTAATATTTTTTTAAAAATTGAAATTGAAAATTTCAAACTTTTTTTGGGTGTATAGCGCCTTAGGCACTTACGACCCACTTTTAGTTCTTTCTTTTTCTTTTTTCTTTTGCATCAGAATGTTACAAACTATATTCGAAATAGACTTGAGGAGATGACGTTTAAAAAGGTTTTTATCACAAAAAAATCAAAAAGTGAACTGAAGGTAGATCATTATTAGAAGTCCAGTTAAGAAATACAGCATAAAATATACTTTGTATTCCCAAGTTTTTCCCACTTAAATCCGGATAGGGAAAGCAGTTAATTTTCTTAACAATAATTTTATTCAATTTCAATGATCAAACAAGAAAGAACTACTTCAATTCGTGACCAATCACGGAGCTGCTTTCATTCTCCTATAATCCTTTGATACAGGTCAAGTCAAACTGAGTAATTAAATGTGAATGTTTTAGCACAAACTACCAAACATTTTAATCAAAATAAGTTAAAAAAACTCTATTTGTTGCTTATTCGGGTTACTTATTGGAGAATTTTTTTTTTTTTTTTTTAAACCAAAAATGCAACTTGCTAATTTTAAGATTAATTTTTCCAGAAGCTCCCTGAACGTAAATTTTTGGGAGGGTGAAATTTTTCAACATGACTAATGAAACTCCAAGTTTTGTTAAAAGATAAAATACGGCTGTACGAGCAACACGCATATCTACATTAAATGCGAAACAAATTAAATATCATTATTTTTATGCAAAGATGTTTTAAAAAAGGCAATTTTGCAATGCTGTTTCCAAAGTTGCCAAATCATCTGCAAAAATTGGCCGAATGAAGAAAATTTTGGGAGGTCACAGTGACTTGCCATCGGGGCACCCCTGATCACCTCCTTTATCAAAGAATTCATGCTCTTATCAAAGAATTCATGAGCTAACGACGTGAACAGATAGATGTCTTCTTAACATTTCATGAAACGAATTTTTCTACTAAAAAGTAAAACAAAATGACAATTTCATAATGCTGTTTCCAAATTTGACAAATCGCCAACCACAATTTGCAGAGTAAAGAAAATTTTGGGAGGTCACAGTGACCTTCCGTCAGGGCACTCCTAATCACCTCCTCTATTAAAGAATTCATGCTATGGGCATGGGCACCTATGTACAAAATTTTAGGGCCTGGTCGAGGGATGTTTAGATATTTTCTCCATATTTTACCAGGACATTTTTCCATTGGAAATATATTTTAGTGCAGATCAGAGTTATTAAAAGTTGGCATTTTCAATAACTTATTCATTAATGGTTGAAAAGGAAATGTTTTCAGGGGCGTAGGAACCGGGGGAGCTCTGACTCCCCTTGGAATATTTCAGACCAGCTCAGCTCCCCCGGAAAAAATTTTTACTACAACATTCTGTTGCACATTTTTTTTCTTCAAACCTGTTTTCAAATGTGTGATCTACTTTTCGTAGAAAATTCAAGCAATGTCACCAAAAATCGTCAAAAGTCATTTTTTCAAGGTGACATTTGGAATTTTTTCCGTTAGAAAAGTTTGAGATTTCCTATTTATGAGCAAATATTCCATCTAAAACTAAGTTCATATTAACCCATTAATGCCTGACATTTTTTTTTCCAAAGATATTTTGTATACTGGTTACAAATAGTGTCTAATGGACAGGAAAAATAATTAAAAAAATATCATGTCAAAAATAAGTTTTTTATTAAGGAAAGAAAAATCGTCCCTCAAAAGTTACGATAGACCTCAGAGGGTACATACTTTTTTTACTAAAATTTTTTTCTGCCTACGATATAATATTTAAAAAGACATTTTATAAGAAGAAATAAAATCAGCAATTAACATAAACTGGGAAGCTGGAAATAACTTTGAAAACTTGGCTTTTTTTCTTGAGATTGTGGACGATGTCATTTTTGATAAAGATCATATTAAAACTGCTACAGAACACACTTTACAATGGTTATGTTCTGCAATCTGTTTTTAACGAATTGAAACAATACCAAGGTACTAATTGAACACTATTATTTGGTTGAAATGTTCATTTTTGGGAAATTCAGACCCTTTTTTGGACCGTCCCTAAAAAGGGACGCTAGGCATTAATGGGTTAAAAATGCTAAAGTAGCAAAACTTATCTTTCTGAGCAAAGAGATATTAGCACTGTTTTTAAATTCCTTTTGTTCACAAAAAGTGTTTATTTGAACATTTATGATTTTATAGTTTATCTTGTATGTAAATTGGCGAAAAGTGTCTCCCCCCCCCTCCAGAAAGCACAAGGATCCGGCATTGCGCTGGGCTCCCCCTGTTTATGCAAAGTTCCTACGCCACTGAATGTTTTATAATATTTGGCGAAAAAATAATACTAAAATCATGGAAGTACTAATTTCTAAGCGGGGAAGGGGGTTTGAGGCCCCACTCAACCCCATATGAGTGCCCTAGAATATAGGACGTCAAAATTAAAGGGCCAATGCTTAAGACAATTCAGCAGAATTATAACCGTCGATGATGAACTATATTGGCAAAGCAGGCGGCGCTGAAGACGTGAACAGATGTCCCGTAACATTTCATGGAACGTGGCGATCCATTTTGTTCTCCGCTGGCACGAACATTACCCACATGGCCGACGCATTTTTCAGGGCTCGCTGGTAAACTGACTGCAGCCCCGATCGAAGGGATTGCTGGAAGACAGAGTGCTTGGCTTGCCATCTGCCGAAACGAAGAAGCCACGACAGTTGTGGCACGTTTCTGTAACTCGGTCGTTAGTCAATGAGCGGAAAATAAAAGGTTTAGCTTTGCGTGGTAGGTTGCAAGTATCACAGTAAAGCCGAAATGGGGTAAATAGCAATTGGGGTTGCAGACATGTGTGTCCAGGGCAGTGGAGTACCTAAGGGGCTGGCAGGAGTGGCTTTTGTCACTGAGGCAGCAGCCAGGGTTTCAACATTTGGACCGATTAAAAATAAAAAGAAAAGAAAGTTGAAGGACCTTTCTCATTATTGTATTTATAAAAAAATATTAAAGAAAGGAATACGCGTAAGAATAAGAGTCAAATTTGGAAAATGAAACATAGAATAAGAAGAAACATTGGACATTATTAAAAATATTTTTAAAAAGAAAAAAAAATCAAAGCAATAATTTTATTATCTTTAAACTTGTTGAATAATTAAATTTAAAAAGCAAGAAAATGTTTCAGGAGGTCATAGTGACCTCCCGTGACTTCCCATTAAGGCGGCAATGAAGGTGGGCGTAATTTCTTAAGTTCTCCGAAGGTGCCGGAACCTCCTAGGTACGTTCTGTTTCGGGGTACCCCTTTTGCAATATAAAATAGTTATATGTCTTTTTTTCCGTAAACACACACACTCACATACACCACTCCCCCCCCCCCCTTTTGTTAAATTGAAACATTTGTTGCATTGAAAACATTTTTGAACTTTTAAAATATATGCATATTATATGTAATTTGCGTGCCAGTCTTCGATTGTATATAAATACCCTTATGCAACAAATGTAAAGTATAAATACAACTTAAAAAAAGCACAAATACGCAAGGATACTGTAGACTAGTGTTTCGGCGTTACAAGGAACGCCCTTTTCAATGCAAAAAATGCCCCTTTGTTGGATGTCTGTGCATCCAAAGCTCACAATTTTTTTGAAACAAAAGGCGTTCCTTGAAATGCCGAAACACGTGTCTGCAGTATCTCTGTGCATACGTGTTTTTTTTTAACGTTGTATTCATTTGATTAGGAAAAAAATCCCCTGTATTGCCTCCAGAACTTTTAGGGACTGATCTATATTCATCTATCGAGAATGTTTTTTTTTTTTTTTTTAACTCATGCTACAATTGTGGTAAGTGACACCAGTCGAAACCGTGGATTCAAAATCGGAGTAATTTTTGGGTGAAAAAGACAAAATAGGAGGTTTTAAAATTGCAGGAGCGGAGTCGGTTGTTTTCCGTCCAAGACTGCTCCGCGAAGGCTGCGGAGTTTGTGACTTTCAACTTCTAGGAGTCGGAGTAGCAGAGCTGCTCTCTAATTCCGCATCTCTGGTTGAGACTGCAATTAAGTTTTCTGGGTACTGTTAGTACTATTAGGAGGAAAGGGCTGTCTAGCAAGTAATGCCATAAATTTAGAGCCGATTAGAAATTCACACGAAATTTTAACGAACGGCGTGAGAATGAAGCCGAAAAAATTTGCCGAATGAAGCTCCAATTTTACAGAATGATAAAGTATAAGCGTAGTATTATTATACATTTGAAAAAACAATGTAATTTTGCAATTTTTTCACAAAATTGCTAAATCATCCGGCAAAATTGCCAAATAAGGAAGTTTTTGGAAGGTCACAGTGACCTCCCATGACGTCCCATTGGGGCGCCTCTTACATAGCTATATTTCATAGCTAGTGGATAAAAACACGGTTACACTTCACTCAAACACAAGAAGGCTTATCCTTCGAAATTTTGAAGGAAGATAATACAGTGAACTCTCACTTATACGCCGGCCCGAGGGACCAACAGAAAACAGCGCATAAGTTAGAGAGACGTATAAGTGAATAAGCCTATTTAAATTACTAAAACGCAACATAGGTTCTAATGAGATAATGAATAAGAATGTTTCTATATGAAAGGGATATATTACTAAGGTTTTGGCAATTACTGTAATTTAACTGCAATGATAAAGAGAAAACAAATTATTGTAGCATACCTAATGACAAACAGTTCCCTTTAAAACTATGTATAATAGATAGTTGTCCCTCTCCGAACTTTAGTTCATGCGGAAAAAATGCAGAAAAATAAAGGCGAAAGATTAAAGAGGAAAGGTGAAGAAAAATGCTTATTTTTTAAGGAAATTAATTTAATTTTTTTACATTTTAGGGAAAATTCGGCGCATAAATGAAATATTTATCTTTAGAGCGACGCATAAACGAGACACCGCAGACTTTATCATTTGTAGTATTAATGATTTAAATGCGTTTTTTATCATCTTTTAGCTTAAAAAAAAAGAAACAAATATGCCATTTTGTAACTCTGTTCCAAGCTCAAAAAAAAAAAAAAAAAAAAAACGGGTGTAACAAAAGCTTAAAGTACTTCACCTTTAAAAGATTAATTTTTTACAAGTAGTAAACGTAAATATAAATATACTATTTGCTTTGTATAGAAAGAACTGAAAATCAGCCTACGTTCTATAATACAAAAAAAAAAAAAAAAAAACCCGCTATGTAATTATAAACAGTTTAATTTTTTTTAAAGAAATTTAATAAAAATGTGTTTTGAAAAGTAATATAATTTATCATGTTTTAGTTGGCAGCGTTTAACAACATTTTGTTTTTAATGTATGGATAAAAAAGAATTGAGTTTCTTTAAAGTGATGAATTTAATGATTATCAGAAAGTGAAATATTTATTATCGCAGGAAATTTTTTAATTAATATTCCGTCATTATCTAACGACGTTATCGTACATTTTTTACAGCTTATATACTCCGATTTGTACGAATTGGTTATACAGGGTGTCCACTCCTATCGTGGCCCAATAGCTAATTTCTAAACCGTTAGAGATAAGCATATAGTTCATTTAGGAAAAAATTTCAAAATTACGAAAGCAATTTTGGGTCCATTCAATGTTTTTCAAAAAATCAAATTTTAAAAGAGTTACGAAATTTAAATTTTTATACAGCCACCCAGTCCTATCAATCATACTTAGTAAAACATTCTTGACACTGTAACGTTTAAAATTAAAAAAAAAGTCACTGTTCTACCACAAAAATTGACCGAGTTATGACGTTTTGAAAAATCAAGATTTTGCATTATTTCATAACGTCATCGAGAGATCGCTTAAGGAACCGTATGCGAAATCCTTTAAAATCTTGATTTTTCAAAACGTCATAACTCGGTTAATTTTTGTCGTAGAACAGTGATTTTTTTAAAGTTTTAAACGTTACAGTGTCAAGAATGTTTTACTAAATATGATTGATAGAACTGGAGGACTGTATAAAAATTTAAATTTCGTAACTCTTTCAAAATTTGATTTTTTGAAAAACATTGAATAGACCCAAAATTCCTTTCATAATTTGGAGATTTTTTCCTAAATAAACTATATGCTTATCCCTAACGGTTTAGAAATTAGCTATTGGTCCACGATTGGAGTGGACACCCTGTATAGTATTTAATGATAGGACATTTCTTATTGAAACAGAATAATGATTTTGGTTTAGACTAATAAATGAAAATAATTAAATAAAGGCCAAAGCACTAAAATCTTTTATTGTGTTTAAAACATTATTTATTAATCTAAGAAGCATAAAAACTGAATAACTTTGCCTCCAAATATATCTTTATCAAGATTAAACAAATACATTTTCTTTAAAAGTTTAATTGTATGATTAAACAATTTCCGAAATTGATAGCAGAAAAAAAACATGCAATTAAAACATTTTCACAAAATAAAGTATTTACATCATTAAAAAGGAAATATCATCATCATCAGTATCAGAATCCAAAATGTCTTCTGTTTTTGTGCAGTTCTTTCCACAACAGTTTCTACAAACTACAGAACATGGAAGTCCATATCGACGACATGTACATTTTGTAGTGTTACATGGTTCTGCTAGTGTACTTTGGCAGGTACATTTAATTATGTTTAAGAGTTTATCTTGTGCGGGGCTCAAGTCTGTCGATATCGGCTGAAATTCTCCATCTACCAACTGCCAACCCCAAAATGAGGGATCAGGAGTTTGTAGTTCAAGGTTTTTCCGAATGAAGCACTGCAAATGTACTAGATATAAGTGATATTTTGCTGCATTTTAAGTTGGAGGCAAGCGAGCAGTTTCAAATTACTTTTTAGCTGAAGCTATTTTCTTAAGGTATTGGTCGTAGCGAAGTGCATTTAAGTGGTCTGTGTCAATGTTACCTTCATATATTGACACAATTATCTTACAACCAATTTCAACCAAATATTCTTTTGTAACATCCTTCAATGATCCAAAATTGCAAGCTCAATCGCTTAGAGTGCAAGATTTTATTATATTTTTGAAAACAGAGGATTTACTTTTGCCAAATGAGGTACTGGTGGTGTCACACCCTGTCAATGCGTGAACAAAGGGTTAAGTTTCGCAAGCTTTCTCTCCGATTGATATTTTAATCGCTTGAATGTCATGAACTTTATCCGACTGTGTGGCAGGCTGCATTAAAATATTCTTAGAGGAATGATACAGTAAAAGAATTAAAATATCTGCATCATCCGCAACTACTGTCATATGTTGGTGCTGGGCAAGTTTTAAAGCTTCATTAACTATCACCGTGTCTGCATCACCTTCCGCTTGAATCACAGAATGACCTTTCTTTTCAAAACAACTAGCCAGTATCTTGACAAAACGTTATTTATTTACAGAGTTGGAAAAAAAATTGTCTTTGTTCATAATTATTGGTGAATTTTCATCGAATATTATTTCAACTGATGACTGCTTTATGCGCAATATGTGCTCCGTATCTTTTATGTTGGGTTTCTTATACCCATCGAACAATACGGTCAATTTTCCCTATCTTTTGTTCACAAATGACTCGTATTTACTTACAACATCTCCAAATGTTGCTGAAGCGGACCATGGTAATTGGTGAACTAATGCACCTCCATCAAGAACGAAGGAAGTGCTCGGATGAAACTGAATTGTATTGACATTTAATGTATCTAATAACCTTGCCAATGAAGATTTATCTGTTTTTCTCATCATCTGGGTACTATGGTCAAATAGTGCAGTTGGTAAAGTAAGCAATTCATTACTGAAAAACTCACTTGCATCTTGAGCACTATCTAAAGAGATACAGGCAAGCATCCTCTGTGTCAATAGACGTGAATCTATGTAGTGAGTCTCACCGGCAGTGATAATTCCTTTTGTTAGTGCTTTCATAGTTAATGCTTGGTCTGATTTCAGTAAAGTTTCATCTTTAAAACACTTACCTGTGAGTTTATCTCGGATGTTTTTCCCAATGATATCAGCATTTTCTGCAGTAACTTTGCTTTTGCTATCCGTTATCCCGTTAAAAATGTTCCATAAACCACTTGAAAGAACAGCAAATGGATTGTGGTCTACGACGAATCGCATTATCTTTTTTATGTCTTCGAAATCTCTTTCCATCTTTGCATCTGTCAAATCGATATGTTGTTCACTGCCAATGCGTGAAACATTGGTCAGCAAGCTTAGCAGGGTGTAAAAAAAATCAATGATTTTTTTTAAAAAATCAAAAAAATCGGATTTTTTTGATTTAAATGATTTTTTTGATTTAAATCTGATTTTTTTGATTTTTTTAAAAAAAATTAGAAACTTCAGTTATTAATTAATTTTTATTTATGAACAACTTACCTTTAAGTTTTTAAAAATACAAAAACACCTTTGAAGTAAAGCTTCACCAGTAAGAAACCCAGAAAATGTGTTAGGAGCCAATCTGAAAATAATCCTGTGTACTAGCTAGGATGAAAATCAAATGGGGCAGGAAGCTCAACCCAATCCTCACTTCATTCAGCCCCCCCCTCTTTATTTTGCTTTTGTTTTATAAAGCTGGAATATGTTCCATTTCAGCCACTAATAAAGACTGCTGCCCCCCCCCCCCCAGTTGCTAATGCAAGGCATAGAAAATTCATCTTTTGTTTGGTTGTTTTTATTTTTTCTTTTCACTGAAAGTATATCACACATTCTATCATGTCTCTCCCCCTCAATTCCCTCTTTGCAACACCTGCCCTGCACCTGCATGTATTTTCTTTATTTCACATATTAGACAACAAATAGCACTATTTGTGCATACATATTATTTGGACTGCGACCTTCCAGCATCTGTGGAGGGGGGATGAGTAGGATTACTTTTCCATTTATTAGATGGAAATCAAAGAAAATGGTAAAAATAATGAAATTGGGATTGTCCAAGAGAATTTTTTAAGGATTAAAATAAAAAGTGATTTAAATCAATGTTTTTTTAAAAAAATCAATTGATTTAAATCGCGATTTAAATCACTGATTTAAATCAATTGATTTAAATCATTGACACCCTGAAGCTTAGTGAACATGTTACTTCGCTGCAACTAGAATGGCTCAAAATCCAGGTTGCACGTTGACTTTCAGTCATTCCTCTTCCTCGTGTAATGCCAGAGCGACTTTTTGTGCATTTCATGAGTGTTTGGTCGATGTTCACATCGATGTGCAATGTAACATCTTTTGTGGGAAACCAAAAAGACCTTGGGAATTCTTTGCGTGACTTAATGTAACAGTTTTTTAGCACTTGAGACGTAAATACAAGCTTATGTACGTTTAATTGTTTAGCATTTTCCTACCTATTTCATCTTTATACAAATTTTGATTTAAATATCCCATTAATATTCTTTTTCAGTGTGAAATTTCCTTTCATTTGAAACCACATTACGATACATTTTGTTTTTAAAAAAAGTCGACGCTTTTCCAAGATGGCGACTGAAAAAAAGCATTTCTCGCTACCGTACGGGTATATATTTTAGATTGCTCACATTGCTTTAAATATTAGATGTAATATTCCGTTTTGGCATGGAATTTTCTTTTATTTGATACCACATATGATTTTTTTATTTTTATTTATTTTTTTAATAGTTTTAAAGATGGCGGCTAAAAAAATCGCATTTTGCGCGACAGTACAGGTGTATATTTTCAGTATCTTCACTTTACTTTAAATATCCCACATTTTGTTACTTTTTAGCTTGAAATTTCCTTTCATTTGACACCACACATACTTTTTTTGAATTTTTGAAATTTTTTCATGTATTTTCAAGATGGCGGGAAAAAAAAAACATATTTGTCCCACCAGTACGAATGTATACTTTTAGTATGTTCATTAGGAGCCTATTACCTACCCTTTCCAGTAGGTTTCGTTTCTGTTGCAATTTGTTCGACCCCTAACGCTATTTCTACTGGACTAAAATACATTTGGCTGAACAAAAAAAAAAAAAAAAGAGAGAGAGAAAGATGATATTTAAAATTGACTTCTCGCACTCAAATAATGTTTTTCGCAATTACGAATCGCGATGCGTTGCGAAAAAAGTATGCGGCTGAACAAAGCATTTATTTATAAACAATTTTTAAACTGATTTTTAATTTAAAAACTTCTCGATATTATTTTAAAAAAAGAAAGAGAAAAGATAAGAAAGAAGTTAATAAAACAGTTGAAAGGAGAAGTACAAGATTTATTTTTCTGAATAATGTGAGAGTATGTGAGAAAATAGCTCAATTACAATATTTGTTCGTTTCTTTGTCTGAAATATGAAGTTTCTTGGCAGCAGCGTGCAACATTATATCTTAGTTGTCGTGCAGTTCGTGCTTGGAGATAGTGCATGACCATAGGACGAAAGAGGAGAGAGATACACCGCAGACTTTATCATTTGTAGTATCAATTATTTAAATGTGTTTTTTAACATCTTTTAGCTTAAAAAAAAGAAACAAATATGCCATTTTGTAACTCTGCTCCAAGCTCAAAAAAAAAAAAAAAAAGGTGTAACAAAAGCTTAAAGTACTTCACCTTTAAAAGATTAATTTTTTACAAGTAGTAAACGTAAATATACATATACTATTTGCTTTGTATAGAAAGAACTGAAAATCAGCCTACGTTCTATAATACAAAAAAAAAAAAAAAACCCGCTATGTAATTATAAACAGTTTAATTTTATTTTAAAGAAATTTAATAAAAATGTGTTTTGAAAAGTAATATAATTTATCATGTTTTAGTTGGCAGCGTTTAACAACATTTTGTTTTTAATGTATGGATAAAAAAGAATTGAGTTTCTTTAAAGTGATGAATTTAATGATTATCAGAAAGTGAAATATTTATTATCGCAGGAAATTTTTTAATTAATATTCCGTCATTATCTAACGACGTTATCGTACATTTTTTACAGCTTATATACTCCGATTTGTACGAATTGGTTATACAGGGTGTCCACTCCTATCGTGGCCCAATAGCTAATTTCTAAACCGTTAGAGATAAGCATATAGTTCATTTAGGAAAAAATTTCAAAATTACGAAAGCAATTTTGGGTCCATTCAATGTTTTTCAAAAAATCAAATTTTAAAAGAGTTACGAAATTTAAATTTTTATACAGCCACCCAGTCCTATCAATCATACTTAGTAAAACATTCTTGACACTGTAACGTTTAAAATTAAAAAAAAAGTCACTGTTCTACCACAAAAATTGACCGAGTTATGACGTTTTGAAAAATCAAGATTTTGCATTATTTCATAACGTCATCGAGAGATCGCTTAAGGAACCGTATGCGAAATCCTTTAAAATCTTGATTTTTCAAAACGTCATAACTCGGTTAATTTTTGTCGTAGAACAGTGATTTTTTTAAAGTTTTAAACGTTACAGTGTCAAGAATGTTTTACTAAATATGATTGATAGGACTGGGGGGCTGTATAAAAATTTAAATTTCGTAACTCTTTCAAAATTTGATTTTTTGAAAAACATTGAATAGATCCAAAATTCCTTTCATAATTTAGAGATTTTTTCCTAAATGAACTATATGCTTATCTCTAACGGTTTAGAAATTAGCTATTGGGCCACGATAGGAGTGGACACCCTGTATAATTATCTCCATATGTAGCATTCGTTCTCTGCGAAGGAAAAACAAAGTAAATACAGTGGCCACAGCTTATATAAATCACGTTTCTTTTAAACAGTTTTGATTCAATAAAGCGGCTAATTCAGTCAATCACTGATTCAATTTACCGCCGTCCACTGTACATGACGGAAGACAAAAAAGTATGTTTTAACCCTCGGCGGTATTACCTTACCTTATTGCATCACGCAAAATATTCCTGTTCAATGTTCATTCAAACAGAAATGTAAATGAATAAGTTTTCGCAACTGAAGAAGAAGAAAACGTGATAAATATAACCGTGTTTAATTGTATAGAAATAATTTTTAAGTTGTTAAAATGCATCATTTCTAAAAACAGAAAGGTTAGATTTAGTGGCGGGCGACATTTGATACAATGCTTCCGGCAGTTAAATAAGACAGTCCTGTGCTATTTCTATCATCGAATACTCGATAAAGCAATGTATAGTTACATTAAATATTTAAAATACTCCCCGGTTTCAATTTACAATGAAATTCAAAATGTCGTCTGGGAGAAAACCCGTCCTTCGACTTCAACTCCTTCATGTCGGTGATAATTAATTAGCAAACAGAAATATTTTGAACTGCTAATACATTTTACGGAAAATAAACGCCTCCGTTTTGTTCAAAAAGCAATAAAACCGAACCTTTCGGAGCACCCTATTTATTTAACTCAATCTCTTATCAAAACGAACCGATCTAATTTTGCAATTAGGGCGATAAACATCTGCCTGTTTCATTAGAATCAAAACATGACGTGTTTACGATTTGCTTCGCCTAGAGATTTATTGCTTCCTCTAATGAGTTTAAAACCTGTCCGCCTTTTATGGTTAATATTGATTCAAATCTTTGAAAATGATGAATCGAATTCAATCCGTGATTGATGTCACATACTGGAAGCTAATTTAGAGTGCTTGTTGTTGCTGTCGTTAACGTTAAATGGTTAAATGTGACATTAAAATGGTTTTGGCCCCCAATTTGAGGAGTGAAATACTTATAGCACAGATTTATTTTTAAAATTATTTCAAATTATCGATCGTAGATACCATTAATGATCCCTAATTAAAGATTATTGATGATGTTGATCGCCGTATGGTGATTGTTTTTTAAACGCTATACTGTTTCTTGACACTGCATTCGATGTTCTAGGGATTAAAAAAAATACTTAAGATGCAACGGCAGTCTGTTCATTCAAAGGAATTTATCGAGGGCGGACAGACAGAAAGACACACTGAGAGACATACATTTTTCCCTATCTCAAAACTAGACTTTAAAATTTTTAATTTTTTGATTTTTATTTTTTTGTCACACCTTTTTGACTTTCTTTTGCACTTAGCGATCTTTTTAAATTCGTTTTGCCACTTTTGATGCTTTTTACGTCTTTTTTTTCACTCTAACGGGAAAGTAGGCTAAAAAAGACATCACTTTAACCACATGTGTTTAAGCAAAAACTATAAACTTGTGACTTTCCCAGCACTTCGCGAACATGTTAACTTATTGCCTTTAACGGATATTTTGAGAGAAACTCCGCCAGTAACTGAAGAGAGAGAGCGGACCGTCAAGTCGATTTGACCATGCTTAGCAGACTCACAATGGAATCGTTGTGGTTTTCTGCAGCGCAAAGACTCGCTCCCGTGGATAATCTCATTATATATCCGATCCCTCACCGAAACCAGCCAGCTGGAGACTGTTCCCTCTCTTCTCCTTCGCATTTTGGGAGAGGCTTTTCGCATTTCGGGGCTGGGAAAATTTGTTAGGCGCAGTTCGTTAAACTTTCCTTACAAATCCGTTTGCCGGTTGCAGGGGAGACAAAGGTAGACTGGGAGTCGGCAAATGATGGAGTTGCCCCTAAACGGTTTGCGGTTGTGCGCCCTGGCATGCCCTGCTTAAATGGGACGAGGGAGAAAAAGAGTTGCATGATTGGCTTTGTTTTGTTTATGCAAATAATATTTAGCATGACAAATCAAATCAGCTCCAGCTGAATGTGAATATTTTTAGATCCCACAATTTCTCTCTCACCCCCCCCCTTTTTTTGTTTATAGTACTACAGTAATCAATGCACTTTTGGTCCCAGCGACTTTAAAAACAATAACCGACTAATAACAATAAGCAAAGTACAAAATTACACAAATTTACCAATTCAACCCACACATAACAAAAGTGGAAAAAAAAGAAAAATAAATAAAAAATGCATTTTTATGCACTGTATATTTTCATTAAAGTATAAAGATTATACTTAATTTTAATTAAATATTTTTGTCAATCTAAAAGCTATTTCTGTAATTTTGGTTTTCACTAAAAATACGAAACAAATTAAATAAGTACATAATTTCCTGATTACAACACTTATAAAAATTTCATTTTATCTTAATCTTTTTACATTAGGCTAATTCTAAATCTGCAATTAAATTTAAATTAAAATTTGGCGGAAGATATAGTCGGTATACAGCTTTCTACCAATAGCTTTTACTAAACGGCCTGACTTCTTCTTCTTTTGCTAAAATTTAATTCTCTTCGTTTTTAGATTAAACCTAAACCTAGAAACTGATTACAACACTTATAAAAATTTCATTTTACCTTAATATTTTTACATTAGGCTAATTCTAAATCTGCAATTAAAATTAAATTAAAATTTGGTGGAAGATATAGCCGGTATACAGCTTTCTACCAATAGCTTTTACTAAACGGCCTGACTTCTTCTTCTTTTGCTAAAATTTAATTCTCTTCGTTTTTAGATTGAACCTAAACCTAGATACATTAAGGGCCCTGCTCCACATTGGCGTAAAAAAGCAGAAACGTAAAATGGACTACATAGTGTTCCTATGGAAAGTACTCGGATTTTCCGTTTCTGCCTTCGGTTTCGGTCGCGTTTTACGCTGATGTGGAGCAGGGCCCTAAGAACAAATGCAGTTTTTGAGTTTTTTTTCAGGAAATCATGTACTTTTTTATTTTGTACTTTTTAGGGCGAATCAAGCTTATGGAAAGAATCTTTGGTAGAAGTGGTTGGAAAAACTGCGGTTCTTTCGTAAAGTACCAGTTGAATTATCGACTGATATAGTGATACTTTGACTTCCATCTTACTGTTATTACTCCCCCCCCCTGAATTTTCTTACGCAAAATATTTCTAGGCTTAAATTGATAATCATCCAACTTATTTTTGTCAATTGTTGCATGACATATTCAAGTGCAAGCTAAAAATCTTTAAGAATATTTGTTTCTACGAGTTGGAACAAAGAGAAATATTTTAAAAAGCATTATTAAAACGGATATAAATTACGGATATAAATTTAGAACGTGCAAATTCATACGAGAGAAATCAATGTACGTGTCTCGAAGTTTCTATTTTCGAGCAACATAGCTTCTTTACTCTTTAGATAAGATAATTTCAGCTTTAAGAATATTGTAAGGGCTTCTTGTCCAAGTACTTTTATTTACATCATCTGTCTCACAAGCCTTTTTCCGAACCGAAAATGCATTTGTTTTAAATGTATTTTACTTAACTCTTTTCTAATCATGCCCAAATAAAAGGACATTCTAATAGCTTTACAATAAGACATATTTCATATTTCCACTAATTTAAATAAATGTGCGGTTGCTGTTGTTGTTACTTTTGGCACTCGGGTATGCGAGCCCGAGGAAATAAATATGCTGTCGCCCCTGCTAAATTGGGTAACGGATAAACGAATACCCTGCTTATGCGAATAAAACCGTTTGGAACCAAACATTTCCCCATAGACACAATGCTAAATATCCCCGCTTAATCGAATAATTTCCCCGGATAATCGAATAATATTTGTCAGCTTTTGCAAAAATTTTTGCTAAGAAAAACGTCGAATGAAATAAAAGTGTTCCCACAAGACCTTGAGCAAGCAAACCACTATTGTGGACTGTTTCAGAAAATAAAAGGCGGAAAAACAAATTATTCTCAACACAAGTTGTAATTTACTTTTTTATGATTTTCATACGACTGAACAATATTTATACTCAATTATTATACTATTTTGTTGTTTACTTTGCTTATTACAAAATCTTTTTACCAATAACATTAATTATTTCTTTTATATAGCTATTTCTTTGTTATTATTACGTTTTGAGACAAAAGTTTTGAAAATGGAAAGGTAAAAAATCAAATACCCCGCTTAATCGAATAAAATTTCTTGGAACCGATAGTATTCGTTTAAGCGGGGCCGACAGTACTTGATTTTAGACAGAATAGGTACGCCTTCTATTTTTACGTGCACCATTAAGGTAGAAGCCCGTTTTAGCTCAACACACTTACCATAAGGACCTGCTTTTTCTATAGGCAGCCATTTACAACACATATTCACACAGAAAAACAACAAGGACAGGAGAGAGAGAAAGTGCACACGGGTCCGAGCCTCGATTCGAACCCGGAATTCCTCATGCTTGTCAGACTTCTCTAACCATTACACATGATGGCCAGCTAAATAAATTTTATACAGATTTTGAAAAATGATCGAAAATGGCTTCAAAGCTTTGTTTTGCAGAGTTTAATTTAGTAAATACTATATTATTATACTTTACAAACCTTTGAATTCATGGTGATAATGAGTAAATTCAACCTTTGAAACAAATTAACTTTCCCTTTAAGAAACAGCAATAGAAAGTATGCTTCGACAGCTGAGGAATTTCGTTCCCTTTCGCTCCAGAAAATTCCAATTACGGTTTCGAAATGAGTATCCAAACAAGGAACGAATTAAGTTATTATTTTATAACTCCCGGAGAAAATTTAATTTAAAATTTTAGCCTCAGCAGGAATTAGTTGTATTGGAAGAATCCCCGAGCTTCCACACCAGTAACCCGTTACCGAGTTTTCGCGGTAATATCTCGAAAGAATCCTCCGCAGTCCGTTGACCACACATCTTCCAGAAGGCAATAAAGCCATCCTCGAGGAATGTATCCGGTCAAGCTTCCAGTTTAATTATCCGGGTCGTATCTTTCGCCATAATGTTAATTTTGAATGCGATCGTTCCGGGTGTGTGCCAGGACATTTAAAATGAAATGGTCTCTCTCGCCGTGGGATTGCGAACTATCCGGCACTCCCCCCCCCCGTCTAGCTCGGTAATGGCCGGGCGTGTCAGGCCGAAAGCAGTCCGGCAGGGAAATGACATTGTAGAGTTGAGTTGCTTGATTTACGCGGATCGATTTTGCTACTGGAGGCAGGCGTAAATGATGCGTGAAGCGTTCGAGTGTAAGGTGTGGATGCATGAAGCGAGATTTGGGGAGGTAATTTCAAAGGTGGATTCATGTACTTCGGGAATGATGCATATTCTGGCAAAGGTGATTTAAGGGAGATATTTATTTAAAGCAGGAATGAAAAAGGGAGAAATTTCGAGATTTTTTCTTTTACCAGCTCGTTGTGGGGGCAAATACATGTAGCAAGTCTTAAGTGACTGAATACAATAAATATTCTGCAGGAAGTAAGAATATATATATTTTAAAATGAATATGATATCCGTATTAAAAACAAAACTGCAAAAGCCTACTTTCCTTGTGAGGTTATTCCTTGCATTACGTTAAACACAGATGCCATATGAACAAGAAATTCTGTCAAGAACTAAACGAGCCTTCTTTCCCATACATCGACATCGGCATTCTAGCATCTGATCAATACCTTTTTAGCACTTAAAGCTGATTTCTAAAAGCAAAATATACCCCTCTCATCAGAAGAAATGGACACTTAAAAAGTAAACAGAAGAATAAATAAAGTTTTGTTACAAGCGGCGGCTGTGGATCCCTGCCCATTGTGGCATCTTGGGGAATGAAAGGGCAGACACCTTGGCCAAAGGGGCTGCGGCTGTGCCTCCATCTCCACAACCGGTTCCTCTTAGAAACGCAAGGCGAATTATTGCCGGCAAGATCAGGCATGGTTCAGTTTCTGCTCTCAGGAACATGGCTGAAGGAAAATCCTGGTCTTGCCTTCTGGATAAAGAGCAGCGCTCTTATCTCTCCCTCCTGCTCAGGGCCGAAGGAGTTGCCTGTTTTAGGACTCTCACTGGTCATGACTATTTGCAGGCCCATTTACACTGAATCAACCTGGCCAGTTCACTCGACTGCGTACTTTGCAACACCTCTCCAATGACGGGGCAGCATCTTTTTAGCTGTCCCTCTCTTTTTGACATTCATTCCAATGACTACTTTCTGGCCCTCACACCTTCTAAGGCCACTTCATTTTTATACTGGACTGCAAGACGTCTTATGTTTGAAAGAACAATGGCGGGCGTAATTAAAAAAAAAGTTTTGTTAACCTTTTAAAGAATGTAACTGTTATAGTTGTCCCGTAGAAAAATTAATCAATCGCTTTCAAAAAAAAAAAAAAAAAATAATAAATAAAAGTACAAAGAACATAAAAACACATTTTATCAAAACTCGTTGTTAATAAAACGTCTAGAATTTCATTTTTAATCCGTTGCCAGTTGTTAAATATAAATAAAGAATAAAATGCTCTTCTGACTGAAATATTTTTATTACAAAAACAATCGTCTTTAAAAAATGATAATAATATTACTAATAAATAAAATGAAACAAATAAATAAATAAACAAAAAATCGTCTGCACATTCAAATCAAAAAGCGAAATATGATAATGAGCCTCTCCGAGATCATTCGAACAAAAAAAAAAAAAAAAAATCCATTCGAACAGTTTACTCAAAAGTTATTAGGTCGGGAAAGGTTGCTTGAACGGTTCAGTGTTGAACGAAAAAATGTTCAAATTGAAAATTTAAATACGGTAATGAAGTATCCTTGCTGAGATCCTTCGAACAAAAAAAAGTTTTTTTTCAATCGAACTGTTCACTCAAAAGTTATTAGGGGTGACAACTTGTTTGAACAGTTCAATGTTGAACGAAAAATTGTTCAAATCGGAAATGAAAATACTGGAATGAAGTATCCTTGATGTAATCTTTCGAACAAAAAAAAGTTTGCTCAAATCGGACTGTTCACTAAAAAGTTAGTATCGCGGGACAGGTTGTTTGAACGGTTCAAAGTTGAACCAAAAATTGTTCAAATCGAAAAATCAAATATGGTAACGAGTTGTTCTTGTCGAGATCTTTACAAAAAAAAATGTTCAAATCGGAATGTTCATTCAAAAATTGTTAGGGGGGGGGGGCAGACAGATAGACCGACCGACCGACACACAAATTCCCAATCTCAATACCCTACTTTCCAATTTTTAATTTTCGATATTTATTTTACTCTTTTATTTCTTTAGAACTTTTTTTTGGACTTGGCGATAGGTTTTAGATGCATTAAGCCACTTGTAATGCTTTTTCCATCTTTCTTTTATTTTGAACGGGAAAGTAGGCCAGTAAAATGGTACAAATGCAAAATCAATATGTAGAAAGTCTTCATGCACACTGAGAATGTATTTTTGGTATTTATTGATCATATAGATTTCCATATAGAAAGCAAAGCCCCTGATACCGAAAATATTTTCCAATGTCAGACATCGAAAACTGACCAAAGTTTACTGTGTTAAAATATGAGTTAAATAAATAATGGAAAAAAAAAAAAACATACAAATAATCATGAAAACAACTTTTCTTGAAAAACTTTTCAGCTTTGTTTACATCGCTAACCTACATTATTACTTTCACAACGATATTAATACCCATAATCAATCTCATTAGTATCGAAATTTCCACCTTTAGAAATATCTACAAAAGTTGACTTACGACACCTACTGCGCAAACATCATAGAGTCTCTGCAGAAAAACTAAGAGCAAGGAGAAAAAGTGAACCCAAGTAGCATCAACTCATCGGATTTTGCTCGGCCGATCATCGAGCTCCTCGTAAACTGATCCCGTAACGCACGATGACATCGTTCCGATTAGTATCCGAGCACGGTTTTCGATGAGCTCCTTTATTACTGAAAGAGATATCCTTCCGATGAACTTTCCCGATGAAAATAAGCCGAGCATCCAAAATTGATCCTAAATTCATCGGCACGGGACTGCACTGCTCGTAAATTGCTCCAAATCTCATCGTATTTCGAGCAATCGAATTTCGCTGCTCGAATTCTGTTTGGCCGATGAGACATAGTGGAGCAATTCCCAATGAGAACGCATTGAATCCGATCATCGGCCGATGAGAATTTCATCGGGTTTCGATGAATGGCCGATCATCGGAAAATGAGATTATGCTGCGAGGGGATACAAAGTAAACATCCTATACATCTATGAGCAAAAATTACTGAAATAAATTTATAGTGTCATTATTTCCGTGGCAAATTAAATTTAGAAAGAATCTTGAACTTTTTCACAATATTCAACGCACCCACACATTGGGGTCGGCCGAAAATGCCTTTTTTTTATTTTGATGGTGGGGAATGTTTGGTCAATTTCCTCATCTACCGCAATCAATCGTCTGATCTGCCACGTTGAAACATGCAGTTTTTTAAGATTTTTAGGAAATTATTTAAAAAAAAAAAATTAGCACCTACCATCTAAAAATGCATTATATGCAACAAACAATGTAGTTATTTCAGATGAATATACGGCGAAAACATTTAACAATTTGATGAAATATAATTTAAATATTTTAAGCGTAGAAAAAAACAGAAAATTGCCAAATCTTCTGGGCATTTGTAGAAAAGGAAGGAATCATACCACAGACTTCACATTTTATATGGAATTTCCATGCCCCCAATGGCACATTTTCTGCCTTACCCGTTATTAAGAAAAGATTTTTTTAAAAATAATTTGCTAAAAATCTCAAAAAAAAAAAAAATGCATTATTTCCAAATTTCAACGCGGCAGATCAAGAAACTGAGCAAAAAATTTCAAACTTTTTGTGTGCACTTTGCTTTCTCAATGGCACCTTTTCCGCACTACCCATCATCAAAATAATTTTAAAAAAAAGTCTTTTTCGGCCTACACTACCACAAATATGCATCACGTGTAACATTTGGCTGTTATGAAATGAAGATAACACGGAGAACAAAGGCGAAATATCAGCTGTATTAATGTTTAAAGCCGAAGCCTTTCTTTTTTGCATAGTAAACTCCAAGGTGAATTTTAGCTTACTTTCCGCTTCCAAAATCCTGTTCCCCGCTGCTAAGTTTTGAGAGAATAGCTCGAAAACATGTTTTTACTTTTTTCAAATTCTCTGCGAGGACACATCTTTCCCGCATTAGCTTTTTTGATTTGAACAGTTTTTCGCTCAATTTTGAACAGTTCAAAAAACCTGCCCCCCCTCCCCCTCGTAATAACATTTTATTGAACTGTTCCACTCAAACAAAAATTTTTTTTGAAGCATTCTCTGCAAAAACACCCCATTTCCAAATTGAATTTTTTTGATTTGAGCAATTTTTAGTTCAATTTTATGCATTTCAAAAAAACCTGACCCCCCCCCCAAAAAAAAAAACTTTTGCGCGAGCAGTCCGATTCGAACAATTTAATTGTTTGTATTTTCATTCCAAAATTCAAATAGATTTATTTAATTTTTTGTAACGGGGAAGAAAAGAAAATTCGGAATGCCTAAAAAAATAGTATTTTTAAGGGTTGGTAGAATTTGGTAGACAATGTAAAACGAAACACTGTTTAAGTTTAAGAAACGTAACGAAATTCGAGAAAAATTTAATACAAAAATATTTTAAACATTGTTTACAGAAAGTAGGGTGTTTTCTTGCAAGGGTGGTACTATTTGAAGGACAGTGAATGAAAGAATTAATTTATTCTCCCTATTGCTCAAATTTATTTTTAATATTAAATGTCGAAAGATACTCTATCAAATGTTAATCGTCACTAAATTAACAAATATAAAACTTTAGGAGTTTTTTTTTCGAAGTATTTTCTTCCAAACAAACTAATTGTAAGCACGAAATAAAATTTACATCGTTTTGGCAATACTATAGATTTAAATAATGAATATATATTCATAGCAAATAATGAATTTAATAATGCTTACCCGAAATTCAAATAAATACATTATTTATATTAACCAATCGTAAAAATTACATTTTATCTTCAAAAAAGTTTCATTATTCACAAACAACATATTTTTACGTTGAGAGTAATTAATATCATTGGATGACGGTGGAAAAGCGTAAATAATCATAATTAAATGCCTAATTAATTAATTAGACACCATCACTTATGATCTTTTTACTCTGCTAATGAGCATAAATCACTGTTTATTTTTTGACCATTATTCATTTTTCTCATCAAAATTGCAAAAAACCTTGCCTTTAATTAATTACGAGAGAGTGGAATTTTTTGAAGCTATATTTGGTTTTGTTTTCATATATTAATTTAGTTTATGCATTTGAGATGAAAAAATATTACATATCGCTGTATTTATATGTGTGAATTGTTGACTTATTTTTGATTTGATATGCTTTCTGGGGAAAATGTGAAATGCAGTACAAAAAATTTAAGTGCTATAAGGGTGAGATTGGCAAAACTTGGCATCTGAGTTCTTGATGTTTGCCGTGTTACAAGCTGTTCTCTGGCATGTAATACAGAGCACAAATCCGTAATAAGAGAGCAAAACATGGTTTGAAACATTTGGAAATTTTCTGAATTCTTTAGGAGGTTTTTAATTTATCTGTTGACTAGAAAATTTACATCGAACGACTGAAAAAGAAACGAACTCAATATTTAAAAATCAAAACTGAATGCACATTTAGACTAAAAATAATGTGACGTAAGTGTCTTGCAAGCAGCCCAGTAATAAAAAATGTTTTCATTATTTTATTTTTTTCAGAAAGAAGTTAAATAGTTACAGAATTGCTTGCGTTTGGTCGGATTCATCACAAATATACTTAATAATCGACTAATTTCCATCTTATATGCATATCTATAATTTTATAGTTTAAATAGAAGTAGGATTTATCAATTTTATTGCAATATTTATGGTAGACATTTTGTTATTCTATAAAGCAAAGTTCACAATTATTTTTAGCCTACTTTCCCGTTAAAAATAAAAGAAAGACGAAAAAAGTAGGAAAAGTACCTTAATGCATCTAAAAAATATCGCCAAGTCCAAAAAATATCGCCAAGTTAAAAAAATGAAAAGGTAAACTGAATATCGAAAAATTTAAAATTTGAAAGTAGGGTATTGAGATGGGGAATTTGTGTGTCAGTCTGTCGGTCTGTCTGCCCCCCCCCCCAATAACTTTTGAATGAACATTCCGATTTTGATAACCTTTTTTTTGTTGGAAAGATCTCGGCGAGTACAGCCCATTCCCAATATTTGATTTTTCGATTTGAACAATTTTTAGTTCAACTTTGAACCGTTCAAACAACCTATCCCTTTTGAGTGAACAGTCCGATTTGAACAAACTTTTTTTTGTTCGAAAGATCTTTTCAAGGATACTTCATTCCCGTATTTATATTTCCGATTTGAACAATTTTTCGTTCAACATTGAACCGTTCAAACAAGCTGTCACCCCTAATAACTTTTGAGTTAACAGCCCGATTTAAATAAACTTTTTTTTTTGTTCGAAGGATCTCAGCAAGGATACTTCATTACCATATTTATATTTTCAATTTGAACATTTTTTCGTTCAACATTGAACCGTTCAAGCAACCTTTCCCCACCTAATAACTTCTGAGTGAACCATCCGAATGGAATAAACTTTTTTTGTTTGAAAGATCTCGGAGAGGCTCATTCCCATATTTCGTTTTTTGATTTAAACCATTTTTCGTTCAATATTGAACCGTTCAGAAAAAAATTTAACATTAGCGCCTACAGGGAATTTAAGTTGAATGTTGATTCGGAACTTAAAGTCTGATTTCTTTCAAACTAACTTTGTAAGAAAATAGTTTTGATAAATGATGCATGTAAAGTACTTTTCTGAATTATCTTCTGTGAGGACTCTGATTCCGACTCCGACTCCACAAACATGGCGGAAATGCAGGCTCAGAAAAAAAAATGACTGACTGTGCAGACGATTTTTTGTTTATTTATTCATTTGTTTTATTTTATTTATTATTATTATTTTATTATTATTATTATTTTATTATTATTATTATTTTTTTGGCAGACGATTTTTTTTGTAACAAAAATGTTTCATTCACGAGAGCATTTTATGCTTTATTTATATTTAACAACTGGCAACGGATTAAAAGTGAAGTTCGAGACATTTTATCAACAGACGAGTTTTTTTTTTCTTTCTTTGATAAAATGTGTTTTGATATACTTCGTACTTTAAATTTTTTTTTTGAAAACAATTGAGGGATTTTTCTACGGAAGAACTGTAACAGTTACATTCTTTAAAAGGTGCGATAAAACTTTATTTGTTCATTTATTTACTTTTTACGTGTCTATTTCATCTGATAAGAGGGCCATATTTTGCTTTTAGAAATCAGCTTTAAGGGCTAAAAAGGTATGTTTGACATAATTTTTAGTCTCCGATAATCAAGAGAATAATTATCAGATGCTAGAATGCCGATGTCGATGTACGGGAAAGTAGGCTCGTTTAGTTCTTGACAGAACTTCTTGTTTTTTTTTTTTTTTTTTTTTGAAATCGCGACAGGAGAAAGTTTTTCTGCAGAGAAAATTTAATTATGGGACAAAATTCAAAGAAAGAAAGAAAAAAAGAAGTAAATTCTTGCTTTATTAATTTTTTTGACGCTTCCAGTTTACTGTTTATCACGTTTATGACTATCTTATAATTCAATTTTGTTCATTTTTAATGCAAATTTTTTTCAGAAACTCTGATTAATGCTTGTTCATTCATCTGATTCTGTTTGATACATTTCAACATATGTAATTGAAGCATAACATTAGAAACAATAGTAAAATAACTCGCAAAATTAGTATCTACTTATATTAAAAACTGAGTATCTTTCTAACTATCTTTCTTTCTAACTATCTTTCTAACTATCTTTCTTTCTATGTCACGCTTCTTTCTCCTGAACGCCAATGAACTGAAAGTCGAACCAGGTACCGATAGATAGGTAATTTTTCAGGCTTCATTAGTTTCAATCTATATAATTATACGATTTTAATTAGCGAAGATATCAATTAATAAGTAGTCAAGTTTAAAGCGATTAAGCCTAATAAATGATTAAATATGAAATCCATTCTTGCAAACCGTCGTTGCTATGAAACAGTGATAACAATGATAATGAGAATTTTGAATGACGGCTTAACTAAATCAAACACAAAACTCATAAGCGGGCCACTTACGTAGAATTTTGATCGCTAGCTACTTGTAATATTTTGAAACATTCATTTGTTGAAAAGCCATCTACTTATATTAAAAACTGAGTGTCTATGTCTGCTTTTTTTTCTTTGAGCGAGCTGAACTTACTGAAAATCTCCTGACCATCTTGAAAGCGCGAAGCATCTCAATAATTCGAATGATTTTTTATATAGGAAAAAAGTAAAGGCGTGAAGCGCCTATTAGCGAGCCGCCTTGGCGGGGAGTACTTTCTTGAAATTTTTCTCACTACTTTCAAGGCACGAAGTGCCCGTGCAACGCCGGGCCACGTGCGTGGTATGTCTTGACATCGAATGAACATTAAATTATATCAAATAATATAACTTCAGAATGAGGTAAAAGTTAGAGAGGGGAGACGTTATGCATCAACATACCGCAGGAAGCTAATCTAGCTGCCCTGGCAGCTAGTCTACTTATATTAAAAACTGAGTATCTTTCTAACTATCTTTCTTTCTAACTATCTTTCTATGTCACGCTTCTTTCTCCTGAACGCCAATGACCTGAAAGTCGAACCAGATACCGATAGATAGGTAATTTTTCAGGCTTCATTAGTTTCAATTGATATAATTATACGATTTTAATTAGCGAAGATATCAATTAATAAGTAGTCAAGTTTAAAGCGATTAAGAGCCGTTTTTTTTAAGAATCAGGCAGTCAAAAAACTTGACATTTTTGATTTTGCTGAAAATTTCAGAATATGGTCTTTATTTAAAATTATTAAACACGTGTTTTTTTATTTTTTCAAAAAAAAATTTTTTCTTTCCATTTTGGGAGGTCAAAGTTGGACTTTGCTCTTTTTTTCAATAAAAACATGCCAACTTAGATGAGCCAATACTTATTGCTTTAGGAGTGAACCGTGGAACTGACAATTATTTTGTGTTCTACTATATCCCCCCTAACTGTAAGTACATAAATATTTGTGGACGACTCTTGGCGCAAAGGTCAGAAGTCACTCAAAGTTGTAAGAAAAATAGTTTTTTAATGCAACTTTGACCGACCAAATCTTCTTGTGGAAACGGTGCACCACGGTAGTGTATATATCAGTAAATACCCACCAAAGAGTAGTATCCAAAAACATAAAGATATGTGTGGTTGATATTTTGCACATCGAAATATTTGACTCTGAAGTTGCAGAAATCGCAAAATCACGTGACTTTGAGGGTCATTATCTCCTTGCAGCATGAGTGACCAGATACAAAACTAGTTGGAGTAGAAGCCTTTCTTGTCCCAGAAACACAATCCGTTAACAAACCTATGGCTACTCTTTCAGTTTTTGCATAATTCGGCTCTAAACTTTGAAAAATGAGTGTTTTTCGGCGTTAAGAAAAAAGGCCAATTACCTGTTTTAAAATAGGTATTGCTATTATTTGTAGCACTATTATATCCCAACTTCCTAACTAGCTGAAATGGCATCTAAAGATGGTTATACATATGAAACCAAATTGAAAATGAATTCTCGAAAATACTCAGTATACGTCAAAAACCATATTTTTTTATTTGTCCAGGCGACGTCTTTTTTTTTGTTACAGCTCTTTATTCCGTTCGCTTCCAACATGGTAAGCAATTTATGTACTTCTTGTCGTTCTAGTTGCTGTAAAACTGGAAAGTAATGTATCTTAAGTCTGATATAAAGTAATTTCTCTTGTCATAATGTAAAAGAATATTTTGAAATGGATAATAGATCTAATCTAAAAAAAAAACTTACTTATTCAGCTTCGCCCTCTTGCTCGATGTCATGAATGTCATCAAAAATTTCCAGACCTGCACCGAGGGGCTTTAATGTACCAAGATTTTTAAGAAGTGACATTTTGCTAAAGAGGCTTCTGATTTGTTAAAAAGTTGAGTTTTTTATGGCATTCACAACATCTACCAAGAGGGCACAGCTGAACAGAAGTTTTTTTTTTTTTTTTTGGATTATGTTTATTGTCCATTTCAAAATATTCTTTTAGCATTATAAACTTGATATGACAGGATATATAGCTTTAAATCAGACTTAAGATACATTGCATTCCTGTTTTACAGCAACTAGAACGACAAGAAGTACATAAATTGCTTACCATGTTGGAAGCGAACGGAATAAAGAGCTGTAACAAAAAAAAAGACGTCGCCTGGACAAATAAAAAAATATGGTTTTTGACGTATACTGAGTATTTTCGAGAATTCATTTTCAATTTGGTTTCATATGTATAACCATCTTTAGATGCCATTTCAGCTAGTTAGGAAGTTGGGATATAATAGTGCTACAAATAATAGCAATACCTATTTTAAAACAGGTAATTGGCCTTTTTTCTTAACGCCGAAAAACACTCATTTTTCAAAGTTTAGAGCCGAATTATGCAAAAACTGAAAGAGTAGCCATAGGTTTGTTAACGGATTGTGTTTCTGGGACAAGAAAGGCTTCTACTCCAACTAGTTTTGTATCTGGTCACTCATGCTGCAAGGAGATAATGACCCTCAAAGTCACGTGATTTTGCGATTTCTGCAACTTCAGAGTCAAATATTTCGATGTGCAAAATATCAACCACACATATCTTTATGTTTTTGGATACTACTCTTTGGTGGGTATTTACTGATATATACACTACCGTGGTGCACCGTTTCCACAAGAAGATTTGGTCGGTCAAAGTTGCATTAAAAAACTATTTTTCTTACAACTTTGAGTGACCTCTGACCTTTGCGCCAAGAGTCGTCCACAAATATTTATGTACTTACCAGTCTAGGGGGGGATATAGTAGAACACAAAATAATTGTCAGTTCCACGGTTCACTCCTAAAGCAAAAAGTATTGGCTCATCTAAGTTGGCATGTTTTTATTGAAAAAAAGAGCAAAGTCCAACTTTGACCTCCCAAAACGGAAAGAAAAATTTTTTTTTTGCAAAAATAAAAAAACACGTGTTTAATAATTTTAAATAAAGACCATATTCTGAAATTTTCAGCAAAATCAAAAATGTCAAGTTTTTTGACTGCCTGATTCTTAAAAAAAACGGCTCTTAAGCCTAATAACTGATTAAATATGAAATCCATTCTTGCAAACCGTCGTTGCTATGAAACAATAATAACAATGATAATGAGAATTTTGAATGAAGGCTTAACTAAATCAAACACGAAACTCATAAGCGGGCCACTTGCGTAGAATTTTTATCGCTAGCTACTGGTAATATTTTGAAACATTTATTTGTTGAAGAGCCATCTACTTATATTAAAAACTGAGTATCTATGTCTGCTTTTTTCCTTTGAGCGAGCTGAACTTACTGAAACTTTCCTCACCATCTTGAAGGCGTGAAGCATCTTAATAATTCGAATGATTTTTTTTATATAGGAAAAAAGTAAAGGCGTGAAGCGCCTGTAAGCGAGCCGCCTTGGCGGGGAGTAGTTTCTTTAAATTTTTTTCTCACTACTTTCAGGGCACGAAGTGCCCGTGCAACGCCGGGCCACTTGCGTGGTATGTCATGAAATCGAATGAACATTAAATTATATCAAATAATATAACTTCAGAATGAGGTAAAAGTTAGAGAGGGGAGACGTTATGCATCAACATGCCGCAGGAAGCTAATCTAGCTGCCCTGGCAGCTAGTGTATTTTATTAAAGCACTAATTCGACAAAATATTGCATGCATTTGTTAGGGAACACCTACTTTAATCAAGAGAACTTTTTAAATTTTAATTTAACTTTTCCTGTTTTTATAAAAACACTTTACCTCTCGGCTACAACAATAATTATAATGGTAAAAAAAATTAATGATGTATTTTTGTCATCTTAAATTAGCATTGATATCAGAAATTCGAAAAATTTACTTTTCTTAGCTACATTTTATGAGGTACCTGCCTTCTTCTCTTTAAGTCTCGGCTCAGCACCCCCTGAA
The DNA here is from genome assembly GCA_038373865.1 of Uloborus plumipes. Taxonomy (NCBI): domain Eukaryota; kingdom Metazoa; phylum Arthropoda; class Arachnida; order Araneae; family Uloboridae; genus Uloborus; species Uloborus plumipes. Next base: position 30,948 of record JAXGGA010011048.1, read on the forward strand.
ATCATATGTTTGCGTACGCCACTGGCCAACATAATAGAGCAAAGTGCTTGGAGCTATTTACGCAACACCTTTTCGAATTGCTCATGGCAAAAATTTTTATTAACAGCTCTAACACGGTGATATTAATTAAAACATGATCATAATCATCACGTAAATGAGTGCAAGCGAAGAAAAAAATAATGAAACTAACTCTGATCAGAAACATATAGGGGTTGATTCGAAAAGTGTGTCGCATTGAATAATGATTTTCTGCGGATAATTTCGCTGCAGCAAACAAAAAGTAAAATTTTCTAACGTCGTATATTCATATGACACAATTCCTAAAAACTTTTACTGTAACTGACCTAATATTCTTAACTGGTCCATTATTGGTAACAGCCTTTTCAGAAAAAAAGTTCACTCGGCGAATCCGCGAACAGTAAGCAATTCAGATTAAAGAGTAGTCAACATCACTTATTTGTGTAAAAACCTCATAAATCATTTTCTACTTGTTATTTATTAATGCTTCAAAATGCTTGAAAAATCATTTTAAAATATTGTAAATTATTTCCTTACGTTATGATTTCATTCTCTAATTAAATAATAATTAATTTCTTACCACTGTGTGGCGGATCCAAACACTCATTTTGGGAGGGCAAATACCCAAGTAGCATACTTCGTTTCTTAGCCTACTTTCCCGTTAAAAATAAAAGAAAGACGAAAATAGCATTAAAAGTAGCTTAATGCATCTAAAAAATATCGCCAAGTCCAAAAAATATCGCCAAGTTAAAAAAATAAAAAGGTAAAATGAATATCGAAAAATTAAAAATTTGAAAGTAGGGTATTGAGATGGGGAATTTGTGCGTCTGTCGGTCTGTCGGTCGGTCTGTCCCCCCACTCCCCAATAACTTTTGAATGAACATTCCGATTTGGATAAACTTTTTTTTGTTGGAAAGATCTGGGCGAGTACAGCTCATTCCTATATTCGATTTTTCGATTTGAACAATTTTTGGTTCAACTTTGAACCGTTGAAACAACCCGTCCCGCGATGCTAACTTTTGAGTGTACAGTCCGTTTTGAACAAATTTTTTTTTGTTCGAAAGATCTTATCAAGGATACTTCATTCCCATATTTACATTTCCGATTTGAACAATTTTTCGTTCAACATTGAACCGCTCAAGCAAGCTGTCACCCCTAATAGCTTTTGAGTGAACAGTCCGATTTAAATAAACTTTTTTTTTGTTCGAAGGATCTCAGCAAGGATACTTCATTACCGTATTTAAAATTTCAATTTGCACATTTTTTTCGTTCAACATTGTACCGTTCAACCAACCTTTCCCCACCTAATAACTTCTGGGTGAACCATCCGAACGGAATAAACTTTTTTTATTGGAAAGATCTCGGCGAGTAAAGTTCATTCCCATATTTGATTTTTCGATTTGAACAATTTTTGGTTCACTTTGAACCGTTCATACAACCTGTCCCGCGATGCTAACTTTTGAGTGAACAATCCGATTTTGATAAACTTTTTGTTGTTGGAAAGATCTCGGCGAGTACAGCTCATTTCCATATTTGATTTTTCGATTTGAACAATTTTTCGTTCAACATTGAACCGCTCAAGCAAGCTGTCACCCCTAATAACTTTTGAGTGAACAGTCCGATTTAAATAAACTTTTTCTTTGTTCGAAGGATCTCAGCAAGGATACTTCATTACCGTATTAAAATTTTCAATTTGAAGATTTTTTTCGTTCAACATTGAACCGTTCAAGCAACCTTTCCCCATCTAATAACTTCTGAGTGAATCATCCGAATGGAATAAACTTTTTTTTGTTTGAAAGATCTCGGAGAGGCTCATTCCCATATTTCGCTTTTTGATTTGAACCATTTTTCGTTCAATATTGAACCGTTCAGAAAAAAAATTTCACATTAGCGCCTACGGGGAATTTCAGTTGAATGTTGATCCTGATAAAATCGGATTTCCTTCAAACTAACTTTGTAAGAAAATGGTTTTGATAAATAATATTTGTAAAGTACTTTTCTGAATAATCTTCTGTGAGGACTCTGATTCCGACTCCGACTCCGCAAACATGGCGGAAATGCATGCTCAGAAAAAAAAAATGACTGACTGTGCAGACGATTTTTTGTTTATTTATTTATTTGTTTTATTTTATTTATTATTATTATTGTTAGGGATGAACCGATTAATCGGCAGTGCCGATTAATCGGCCATAATCGGCCACTTAGCCGATTATTAATAATCGGCAAAATTATACCGATTAATCGGCGGAAAAAACATTTTTTAAATATTATATTTTAAAGTATATCTTCACCAAGAAACTTTGATAAAAAATTTTATCAACAGAAAATAAATTTAAATATCTGAAATTTTTACCAAAACATGTAGTATGAGGGATAAGAGTATAGGATAACGAAACAAATAGTTTTTATATAGTGCTTAAAACTGAATGGAAGATTAAAAGAGTACCCTCACAGCTTATATTGATATGGCACTATCAGAAATAATTGTACTCCTGAACTTTTAAATTGGAATACGAAAACATAAGCATTTCATTTTATTTATAATCAGTTTCGTAATCAACAAGCCGAAACATATGTGTTGAATAAAATTTCTTTAAGTATGCCTTGAACATGAAGCTGCGAAGAACAAATTTATAAACTAGAAATGAATAATTTCCTGCAAACATAAGTATAACATGTAGTACGAAAATGTACTGAGTAAAAATAAAGAAATACTAGGTGACCCGTGCGGAATTCCGCAAAAAAAAAAAAAAAAGTAAAATCTTGTACGTTTGCACGACATCGCCATCAACTGCCGTCGTTCTGACAACTTTTCAAAGAGATCAAAGACACGTTCACTTTTACAACTACTACAAAAGTGATACCCTATATTAAAATCAAATACCCAAGGCTACTACTAAACTAAATACTAACGTTATCGCAAACTACCATAGTATTTTGAAACAATTAAAAGTTACAATTAAGGCTTACCGAGCTAAGCCTTGGCTTGAAATGTCGCATTTAAAATTGATTTGAACAACAATGTAACGATTTTGACAGTTGAGCAAAAAATTTAACTTTTTCAAACTTCAATCGCTTATAAGTCGCTTAAACGTGGATTTTCGAGATTTTCGTTACGCGGCGCTAGCGGAGAAACGTTCTAAAGAACGCATTTTTTTTAATCTTTCGAATGAAATCAAAATGGAGACGATACGACAATTATTTCGCTAGATAGAGTCAATTTTGTGCCCAAAAATTGAAGTTCGAATAAAAAACGAACCGACACTTTTTAGAGGGTGGGTCTAATTTTCGTCAATAGCCAGCGGGATAAGCTTCAAAATCATAAATTTTCTTGCAATTCGATAAAGAAATGAGCGAGTTTTGACCGGGTATAGGATTCGGCTTAGAGAAATAATATATGGAGATTAATTCAAAGAATGAAATATAAAAAAATAATCCTCACATTTGATATGCATTTTTTAATAATTTAAATTTCCCCTCTTTTAAATAAATGTACACCTATTAACAACGTTGCAACATTTTTCATGAGTCGATACTTTTCTCTTTGGCGTAATGCTTTTAGGTAACCTCTCAGTTTCGCAAAGAGTAAAAGTTTTGAATTAAATGCCTACTAATATAATAGGAAAATAAAGTTTAAATTAAAAGCACTCCTAAATTAGATCTCCAACTTTTTTTTTTTTTTAATTTCATGTCAAGTTAACGTAATTAATAATATGTTAATGTAATTTTTCTAACAATAATATGAAACTTTGTTCAAAAAATTGGATAAATTTCGAAATTATTTTGGCAAAACTAGGAAAACGGAAAAAATTAAATTTTCTCTGGAAGATAAATTAGTAACTATTTCTAAAATCGGAATTGTAAAAGAAAGAAAAAAAAGCAGTGATTGTGAAATTTGTAGTATTGAAAATGATCCCTTATGAGCATTAATCGGCTGGGCCGATTAATCGGCTGATTATCAAAAGTCGATTAATCGGTAATCGGTAATCGGTCAATTAGCTTATCGGTGCATCCCTAATTATTATTATTATTATTATTTTTGGCAGACGATTTTTTTTGTAACAAAAATGTTTCATTCACTAGGGCATTTCATTCTTTATTTATATTTAACAACTGGCAACGGATTAAAAGTGAAATTCGAGACATTTTATCAACGGACGAGTTTTTTTTTTTTCCTTTTTTTTTCTTTCTTTGATAAAATGTGTTTTTATGTACTTTGTACTTTTAATTTTTTTTTGAAAACAATTGAGGAATTTTTCTACGGAAGAACTGTAACAGTTACATTCTTTAAAAGGTGCGACAAAACTTTATTTATTCATTTATTTACTTTTATGTGTCTATTTCATCTGATGAGAGGGGTATATTTTGCTTTTAGAAATCAGCTTTAAGTGCTAAAAAGGTATGTTTGACATAATTTTTAGTCTCAGATAATCAAGAGAGTAATGATCATATGCTAAAGGCCGATGTCGATGTACGGGAAAGTAGGCTCGCTTAGTTCTTGACAGAACTTCTTGTTAAAAATATGATTTAATTAAATCAAAAGAACAAATTACCTAATATTTTAAAACAACAAATACATCACATAAACTACTAATCTTGTGTCTACGTTCACGAGCGCCGGTTGAGGGATACATTCTCACACCCCTTAGATTTTAGAAATGAAACTAAATAGTTATGCAAGGGCGAACTACTAAGTGTTTTTAAGAAAACTATAAAATACCCACGAAAAATCTTAATATTACGTTTATGTACATAAGCAGCAGCAGGAGCTGTAACAGGGGGCACTTTCACCTTCTGGTTTTAGAAAGAAAATAATATAAAATTTAAAAGTAATATTGAGTTTAATACTTATTTTAATGTTATTTTTAAATGTTGAATAACTATTAGTTTTAAATAATAAAAATTAAATTCCTTTTCAGCAAATGACAAAATACAAAATTTCAAAAATATGGTTAGGGAAATGAAAGTTATAAATTAAAAAGGTTCAAAAAAGATGAAAATGCATCTCATAATTGAAGGGCTTGTAGGATGAAGGGGCTAAGTTACACTTTAAAAAATGAACACTTTGTACAATGGTAAGCAATGGATGCAGGTAAGCAAATTAAACTTGATACATCAAACAGTAGATGTGTCAATAGATCAATTTCATACGCAAACTAACGACAAAACCAGAAAACAAAAAAGCTGCAACAACTGCAACAATAAAACTTTGCACTTTAATTGTTCGCAATTTTTGTTTTTTCTCATAACCCCTTCATCTACCAATCCCTTCAATTCACTTAACCCATTAATGCCTGACATTTTTTTTCCAAAGATATTTTGTATACTGGTTACAAACAGTGTTTAATGGACAGGAAAAATAATTAAAAAAATATTATGTAAAAAATAATTGTTTTATTAAGGAAAGAAAAATCGTCCCTTAAAAGTTACGATAGACCCCAGAGGGTACATACTTTTTTTACTAAAATTTTTTTCTGCCTACGATATAATATTTAAAAAGACATTTCATAAGAAGAAATAAAATCGGCAATTAACATAAACTGGGAAGCTGGGAATAACTTTGAAAACTTAGCTTTTTTTCTTGAGATTGCGAACGATGTCATTTTTGATAAAGATCATATTAAAACTGCTACAGAACACACTTTACAATGGTTATGTGCTGCAATCTGTTAATAACGAATTGAAACAATACCAAGGTACTAAGTGAACACTATTATTTGGCTGAAATTTTCATTTTTGGGAAATTCAGACCATTTTTGGACCGTCCCTAAAAAGGGACGCCAGGCATTAATGAGTTAAAAATAACTGAATACATAATCAAAAAAAAAAAAAAAAAGAAAGAAAGAAAATCATCAGAAAATGAAATAATAAATTTTAAAAAGCTAGTAAACGTTTAAAAATAAGTGTTAAGAAAATTGTAATTTTTTTTAGAGATTTACATTCGGATGCTCCACCCTGCATATGGTTCTGACGGCACTCACGATTGATTAAAGGGGTCTAGTACCCTTTCGGTGAAGAAAATATGTCGAAAAATTGGTTAACTTAAAAGTGACTTGTTTCAAGATCTATTAGTTTTAATTTCATGAAATTTCAACCAAATATGAATTCAACTCGATTATTCTTTTCGATTCCAAAATGTAAGTTATGGGTGTTTTTGAAGTTTTTAAGCAATTATTTTAATAAAGGGAAATTTTCTGTTTGCCGATAATTTAAAACATACTGCGTGCAGCATTACTCTTTTGTAAAATAAGATATCCACTTAATTTTTTTTCTAGAGTAGAAAAATAATGTATGTTTGAAATGACGAAGAATTAGATTGATTAAATACTCCTTACCCACAAAATAAAATTTTTAAATTCAAAATTCAAATTTTGATGCATTTTTTTAAACTTTATATAGCTACAATTTAAAAAGTTTCAACACAAGAAAAATTTTGGTTCATTAAATTAAGCATAATTAGTACATGAGCACTTGTATAAAGTTTCGTGCACTTGAGATTATCCGTTTCCGAGAAATGCTGCGCGCAACGAGTAAAAATGTAGTTTCGAGAAAATGAACTTCAAAAGTCGGTTTTAAACATCTATCGTAATGGTAAACAAATGCGATTTGCAAAATTCGGTTTTTGCTGTTTTCCTCATATCTTCCGTTCTACTGGGAATTTTATTACGGGGTTTGTCTTAAAATGTTCCCATTATTTCCCAGTTCCAAAAAAAGTTAAATACAAAAAATCAATTTTTTGAATTCTTAAAGGGTACTAGACCCCTAAGCTCCATTTAGACTTTTTTTTTTTATCCCAGTTTCATTGAAATATTGAAAGAAACATTCGTTTGCGTAGTTAGCTAGCTGCTTAACGTAAGCAAATGATTAAAGTTGTAAAAGTGTAATTAAATAAAATATAGTTAGCAAAATCGCTTCATTAAAAACCCAATTATGATGCTATCGTTCGAAACTAGAGAGCTTGTTTTGTAATCACGTAATCCCTCATAGTAACTAACGACCATTTAGCGCACTAAAGAACAGAAATATAACAATTTTACTTTATAAGAGAGAATATTCACAGCATGACTAGCGGATTATGCGTTTTACTTAATTCACCTATATCTTAATTAGAGAATGTCACTTTGCATGCAATGAACCAACGGGAGCAGTCTTAGGGCTGGCCTTCATTGTTTATTAACCAATCAGAGACGGCTCAGCTGATAGTGCAGCCTTAATTAACGGTATAGTGAAACAAGTGTTGAATTAATGAAACGAAATTTCAAGTGTAAAAATATTAGACCTTAAACGTGCAAGCAATTTTCTCTTTGATGACAAAAAAAACCTAATAATTTTCGCAACTAAGCTATTTATTTCTAAAAACTTAAAAACGCATGTTCCGTTTTATATTTTACTTTTAATGTTAATTTTTGCGCTTCATCACTGGGGAAATACAGTTATAACTTTTTGAATTGATAAAACAAAGCTTACATTTTAATAAATTACATATTTCAGGTACGAGCGATTCATAGGTATGTCATAAAAGTCATCTTCTGCATTATAAAAATTTTGATTCCATTCTTTTGCCGCATTTGAAAAATAGATGACAGACATTAAAAAAGTTCCAAGATATTATAAGTTATAAATTTTGAATCCATCACAACTGGGTGGATTTTTCAGCATTAAATATTCAAAATAAAAATAATTCAGAGATAAAATTTTAGACTGCCTTCACTGATTTCGTTATATTCATAGTCCAAACCTACTGAGATTTTCTGGAAGTGAGAACTTTTTGCTTTTTAAAAGTTTAAAACTTAAAATTCAATTTCAATAAATGAAAAGTCTAAAAACTTCACTAACTGGACAAAGAGGAATAAAAGCTTCAGCAAACGAGATTATTGCATATTCAAGCTTTAGAACTTTAAGTTCAAACTTTTAAAAATAGGAAGAAAGAAATCTGATGAAGCGGAACTTTTGATTTACCTCTTCATGACTTTATTTTAAGTTTTACTCCCTTCACACATTCCTTAACTTTGCGATTGATTTATTGAGAAGAGCAATAAATTTCGCACGATTCTTCCAAGAAATACCAATAATCAGTGAATTGTTTCAGCTTCTTTTTTATCTATTTTTAGCCTACTTTCCCGTTAAAAATAAAAAAAAGACGAAAAAAGTATTAAAAGTAGCTTAATGCATCTGAAAAAATATCGCCAAGTCCAAAAAATATCGCCAAGTTAAAAAATATCGCCAAATCCAAAAAATATCGCCAAATCCAAAAAATATCGCCAAGTCCAAAAAATAAAAAGGTAAAATAAATATCGAAAAATTAAAAATTTAAAAGTAGGGCATTGAGATGGGGAATTTGTGTGTGTGTCGGTCGGTCGGTCGGTCGGTCTGTCTGTCCCCCCCCCCCTAATAACTTTTGAATGAACATTCCGATTTGGGCAAACTTTTTTTTGTTGGAAAGATCTCGGCGAGTGCAGCTCATTCCCATATTTGATTTTTTGATTTGAACAATTTTTGGTTCAACTTTGAGCCGTTCAAAAAACCGGTCCCGCGATACTAACTTTTTAATGAACAGTCCGATTTGAACAAACTTTTTTTTGTTGGAAAGAACTTTTCAAGGATACTTCATTCCCGTATTTACATTTCCGATTTGAACAATTTTTCGTTCAACATTGAACCGCTCAATCAAGCTGTCACCCCTAATAACTTTTGAATGAACAGTCCGATTTAAACAAACTGTTTTTTGTTTGAAGCATCTCGGCAAGGATACTTTATTACCGTATTTAAATTTTCAATTTGAACACTTTTGGTTCAACATTGAACCGTTTAAGCAACCTTTCTCCACCTAATAACTTTTGAGTGAACCGCCCGAATAGAATAATTTTTTTTTTGTTCGAAAGATCTCAGCGAGTGCAGCTCATTCCCATATTTGATTTTTCGATTTGGACAATTTTTGGTTCAACTTTGAACCGTTCAAACAACCGGTCCCGCGATGCTAACTTTTGAGTGAACAATCCGATTTGAACAAACTTTTTTTTTGTTCGAAAGATCTTTTCAAGGATACTTCATTCCGTATCTACATTTCGATTTGAACAATTTTTCGTTCAACATTGAACCGCTCAAGCAAGCTGTCACCCCTAATAACTTTTGAGTGAACAGTCCGATTTAAATAAACTTTTTTTTGTTCGAAGGATCTCAGCAAGGATACTTCATTACCGTATTTAAAATTTCAATTTGAACATTTTTTCGTTCAACATTGTACCGTTCAAGCAACCTTTCCCCACCTAATAACTTCTGAGTGAACCGTCCGAATGGAATAAACTTTTTTTTGTTTGAAAGATCTCGGAGAGGCTTTCCCATACATTCCCATATTTCGCTTTTTGATTTGAACCATTTTTCGTTCAATATTGAACCGTTCAGAAAAAAAAATTAACATTAGCGTCTACGGGGAATTTAAGTTGAATGTTGATCCTGAACTTAAAGTCGGATTTCCTTCAAACTAACTTTGTAAGAAAATGGTTTTGATAAATAATGTTTGTAACGTACTTTTCTGAGTAATCTTCTGTGAGGACTCTGATTCCGACTCCGACTCCGCAAACATGGCGGAAATGCAGGCTCAGAAAAAAAATTACTGACTGTGCAGACGATTTTTGTTTATTTATTCATTTGTTTTATTTTATTTATTATTTATTATTATTATTATTTTTTTTTTTTGGCAGACGATGTTTTTTTTTTTGTAACAAAAATTTTTCATTCACGAGAACATTTTATTCTTTTATTTATATTTAACAACTGGCAACAGATTAAAAGTGAAATTCGAGACATTTTATTAACGGACGAGTTTTTTTTTTTTTTCTTTTTTTCTTTCTTTGATAAAATGTGTTTTGATGCTCTTTGTACTTTTATTTATTTATTTATTTATTTTATTATAATTATTATTATTATTTTTTTTTTTTGAAAATGATGGAGGATTTTTTCTACGGAGGAACTGTAACAGTTACACTCTTTAAAAGGTGCGACAAAACTTTATTCGTTAATTACTTTTTACGTGTCTATTTCATCTGATGAAAGGGGTATATTTTGCTTTTCGAAATCAGCTCTAAGTGCTAAAAAGGTATGTTTGACATAATTTTAAGTCTCAGATAATCAAGAGAATAATGATCAGATGCGAGAATGCCGATGTCGATGTACGGGAAAGTAGGCTCGTTTAGTTCTTGACAGAACTTCTTGTTATCTTTCTTTTAAAGTGCAGGAAAATATTAAAAGTGCTGAACAGTTATCAACACAACTCCTAGGACCAACATATATTAGGAAATTTTGAATTAAGTTGAGTAAAAAAAAAATGATAAAATGACGTGAAACAGAATCTTTTGGAACTGCATTGGTGGAAGCAATTTTCAAATAAGCCTGAACTTTTTTGTTTTACTAAAATTTCGGATTCAATTACATGACATTTTCTGCCTACTTCCCTTACAAGTAGGGCAGAGGTGTAAGAAAAAAGCAGCAGGCTTAATGTATCTTAAAGTATAGTTAAAACTTAAAATAAATCAAAAGAAACAATAAGCATGATTCAATTAATCTGGAAGATTAAATGTTTTAAATTAAAACTTAGCGCCTGTAGGTTTTTGCTCCCTAGTAGCTTCTATGGCATAACTCAAATCGAACAATTCATGGTTTTTTTCGAAAGATATCGGCCATGATATTGCTTTCTTAAGTTTAATATTTTATTGGAAAAACATTTTATTCAATTTTGAGCAGATATAATGACTTAACATTACTCTCTATTGGAAATTTTTTGTGTCCCGAACAAACTTCACAGAAAAAAACTTTTGATTTGTAGAATTGCATGATATGAATCAACAATTGTTAAATATACCCTTTTAAAGAGCCTCTAAATGGTTCCCTTCCTACCCCCCCCCCTCAAAAAAAAAAAAAAAAAGACCAAAGAATCGAATAGAACGATTCCTTGGTTCGATTACTTCGAGCCATTCAAAAACGGTTCAAAAATACCAGTGTTTCAAATAATTAAAAACTATTTCGCATTGGCATGTACTTGAAAAGTTAAAACTCTTAATCTGAAAAAACAGCTCCAAACATAATATTTTGGCATCAAAAACTCGAAACACTATATTGTTAACAATAAGAAAGGCAATACTTCTTTATTTTATCAATTTTTAGACGTTTTATTTTTTAAGGAAAAGAGTAAAAGCAAGCGATAAGTAATTTTTGAAGTGTATTATATTTGTATTTGTAATTTTCGTTAGATTTTTTTTCCAAATAGTCCAGGCTAGAAGGCCATATACCTAAAATTTTTACATATATGACATTTTTTGGCGGTTTCTATATGAATTTGACCTGCTGATTCCGAATCCGTTGAGTGCCAGACGCTAAACCTTGAGCATTTTTGTCAAAATGGCGAAATCCAATATGGCTGCTGTAAAAGGTACGAAGCAAATTAATGCAATCGTACGTGCAATGAAACATTTTATACACTTAAAAATGATTGTACTCTTTAGTCAAAATATAATTCTACTGAAAATTTATATATATGAAAAGTATACGAATAAAAAAATTATCAAAATGGTAAAATTCAAGATATCAGCCTAAAAAGTTGTAAGGTTTGTTTTCAGCTATTTATCATTTTTTAAACCGTAATTTACATGAAAATAGAATGTTTTAACAAAGATAAATGTTTAAAATGATATGCAGGGAGCATAAAAAATGTTATTTAGCCAAAAAATAACACTGTAAAAATCAGGGCTGCGGAGTCGGAGTCGGAGTCGGAGTCGAAGAGTCGGAGTCGGACTGATTTTGGACCAAAGGAGTCGGAGTCGGAGTCGCTGAAAAACATGTCGACTCCGACTCCGACCACCTCCGATTTGGATGAAATTTTATGGAGGTGAAAACAAATCTTTGAAACTAACAGATACAAATTTTCAGCGTCCAATATTCAAATCCTAAGCATCTAGGATCAATAAAAAGGGCTTCAAAATGGCGGGTCTGCTTTGTGAAACGAATGGCTATGTTTGGGCTTATGCAAGTGAATAAAAAATATTTGCAGCAAAAATGCAATGTGTTAAAATAAAGTCTGGCCATTTAACAAGAAAAGGGATTAGTTTTGTACGGAGTCATATGAAAGGGGCGGCACTTGTCTTTTGCTCTGGAGATAATAGACTTTTTGGGAGGTCACAGTGACCTCCAAGAATTGAGGTAAATGTGGTGAAATTACTTGCGAGAATTCTTGAGAAAAATGAACTTTTTGAGAGGTCACAATGACCTCCCATGACCTCCAACTGGGATACCCCAGCTTGCTACCCCCCCCCCTAAAGTGAGTCCTGGCTACGACCATGAATAAAAATGAAACTTTTAAAAATGGACTTCAACATTTCAACCTTTGTTTAGGGTTTTTCCCTCTTCACATTTGGGTTTAAAAAAAAATAATTAAAAAAAGCAGGAGTCGGGAGTCGGAGTCGGAGTCGGAGTCGAAAGTTTTAAAATCCCGGAGTCGGAGTCGGAGTCGGAGTCGACCATTTTTCCTCCGACTCCGCAGCCCTGGTAAAAATATTTAGAAACATTTCAAATTTAAGTTTCTGTATTTGTCCGGTTTAAATCAATTTCCTTGAACAAACAAGTTTCTTTTACGAAAGAGCTTCCCATATTGATACAAGTTGCATGAATGCGAACTTCTCACTGGTATGAAAGATATTTTTAGCTACCAGTTGGAAGGTATATCCAATCTGTTTGTTTAGTGTTTTGCCTTCAGCTCGATAATGGATTGTCCAGATTGACTTCACCCAAGTAAGGGTATGTGCAATCTCTCGATATTGTAGTTTTGGATGAATTGCAAAACAAATAAGTGGCTAAGCTATTTGCTTGCAATTTTTGCCTTAGCACTGGCCATATTTGTTAAACTGCTCCAGGAGCTTTCCTTGTAAACCAGAAAAGTGCTGAACTGTTACCATCAACCTATCTAAGAGTTTTTGGGAAGTTTACAATTTCTTGCCGTAAAGTGACTTACTTTAATTTGGAAGGTTTCTAACTTCTTTTGGAATACTACTGACTTTAGCTAAATAGTGAGTCATAATCAGCTTCTTAATGAGAAACAAAAGCTTGTTGAATTTCCAACACCAATC